>JASDQU010509413.1:48400-74782 GCA_032191745.1 Picea mariana | reverse complement strand
CCTGATTCAAAGGTCCTTGCTTTTAGCCGTGTTTATACCCCATGAAGTATTTACACCCCATAAGTATGTACACTCTTCCACGCGGGGGAGTGCAGAGGGGGGGTACCCCCTCTGCGGGGTCCGGGGGGGGCTATCCCCCTGGCTGGGGGGTCTGCGGGCAAGAAGGCCCCCAGCAGGGGTTCGGGGGTGAAGCCCCTGAAGCAAAAATTGCCTTGTAAAAGTATATTGTAATTTCATTGTAAATCTGGACCGTTCATTATAAGGTCACATATCTAACGGTAGAGATTATGTTAGGGTTTTTTTCCCTAGAAGGCAACCCTCTTTTATGAGGGAAATGTATTGAGGCTATGGTTGATTGTGAATATTGTATTCTGAAAGAGGAGAATGTGAGAGAAAGAAGAGGAAGTTACAACAGGTTTTGCTATAGGTTGTATCCCTTCATTTGCTGGATAATAATAAAGCAAGGACTTGGCGATTTCTCTGGTGGACGTAGCCCACACTGGGTGAACCACGTAAATCTGTGTCTCTCTTGTATTGTGTGTCTTCTGTGTTTTGTTTCTGCATTTGCTTTATTTTATTGCTCCGCGGTCCTATTTTTCTAACATATTTTGAATTCGCCTTAAACTCATTTTATGACAAAAACACTGACGCAACTGACCTGTAATCAATTACATTTAATGCAAAAAATATTTCTGAGATGCGTGCAACATTTATCAGTTATTTGTTTATTAATAAGGTCATATTTCGACAATCCCAGATTCAAAATTTGAAATATTTATTCAACGGTACCGAAAATAAGAAAATACCTAAGAAGCTTAATTACCGTTAATCGTGCTTTTAAAATAGAGTTAGTACATTTTAAAAGATGATTATGGTTCTAGACTTCGCGTTCGGGGTTTCAATGATCGTGGATACATGAGGTATGTTATCGTTGAACCTCGATTCCCGAAATTGCCAAATCACGATGAGAGTAAATTAAGCCTTAAATTTCCGTATTAGTGAATTAATTAATCAGGATTAAAGACTAACTTCCAAAATAGGGTTAATTCAGTTTAAAAACAGATTATGAGTTGGGACTTTGCATTTTGGGATTTCAGGGATCATGTTGACAAGAGGTATGTTATCGTTGAACCCCGTATCCCAAAATTGCGATACGATTAACGTAATCTTTAATAATTAGTAACTTCTGTTAGTGTCGGAAGTCACTCCTGGACTGCTTATAGGAGTAGAGCCTAACACCCATCAGTTTAATATCATGATTTAATAAATGGGGTGATCGAATGGGTAGAGACTCGGGGGGATATCACTCTAACTCAGGGACTGGGTCTGGTACGCAAGTAACCAAGGAGGTATTGACCTAACTTCAGCCAGTGGGTTGATTAAAAGATGAAAAGGTGGAGGACTTAGTGAGAAAGGTGAACAAACATATTTAGGCAACAGGCTTCCAGCGGTTTGTAGAGGAAAGACTCTAAATGCAAGATGCTCTTGGTTCAGGGTCTCAAGAAACTGACAAGGGACTTGACTGGATCCTCCAATTCCAAGTCGCTCAGCGCTAAGAAAATCACAAGAACTGATTAGAAACGACGTAATTGTTACAGTGATCCAACCTACATCATCCTATAACAGCTACAGCTCGACTGGATCCTCCAGTTCCGAGCTGCTCTAACACAGTGTAAACAAAGGCATGAAAGAAACTGGCATTAATAAGGCAAGAAGTCTCAAAAGTCCATACATAACCAGATTAACAGTGCTTCATTAAAACTTTACAACCAGGAGCTTTGCTCAACCATCGATAGATACAAAAATGGCGAAAATGCCTTCATATACTCAAAACAACAACAACAATAGAATCGAGACATTGCATTAAAAGCTTTGCGTCTGCATGGCTTCTGACAGTCAACACCTGCAGTCTCTGAATGATCGTGCAACTTATGGTAGACGCAATCGAACTCCTGACAGTTCCATGGGCGAATCGACGTGCCTTTAATTCATTTTCGGGCTTTCCCATTATGGCGGAGGCGATGTCTAACCACCACCAACTACTTCAATAACTGCTTCATTGGGATTGAGGATGGCCCGGCCAACTCAACACTTCTGCGACGTGGAAGACCCATCGTGCTGCCACTTGGAACAGCTGAACGGCCTGATGAATAGGCATGGAGGCGAGCGTGAGGGATGCGGCACGTAACGGGAGTGGTGGCATCAAGACTACGAGGGTGTGATAAGAAGTGACGAGGCATGAGAGGGACGACAGGGGGAAGACACATGGCGGAAGGCAATAAGCAGAGGGGGCAGGAGATGAGACATAATGGGCACAATTTTAGTGGGAGGCTAACGTGGAAAAGGGCAGGACACATGGCAGGTGATGAGTGGATGATGAGATGAGAAAGGGACCATACGGACTAGAAGAGGGGAGATGGACAGATGTCAGAATATGAGGAAGGGGCTCGCACGGTTAGGTGGAGAACAGATGGCAAGATGACGCGACACGTGGAAGACCCATCGTGCTGCCACTTGGAACAGCTGAACGGCCTGATGAATAGGCATGGAGGCGAGCGTGAGGGATGCGGCACGTAACGGGAGTGGTGGCATCAAGACTACGAGGGTGTGATAAGAAGTGACGAGGCATGAGAGGGACGACAGNGGACCCCCCCGGCCTTTCTACCTTTAAGCGAAGGGGGGGGTCCAGAATCACCCTACGCGCCGTTGATCCGGGTGCTTTGATCATGACCATTGGAGAGGTGCGCCCTCGATTCCGGACCCCCCCACTCTGCTTAAAGGTAGAAAGGTGGGGGGGCTCCAGAATCCTATGTACGTCGTTGATTCGGGTGCGCGAAATCTAGCCATCCAGAATTGATTTCCAATTAAACACGGACACATTTGCGTCTCGAATTTAGGACAAGTGGGTTTTTTACCCATTCCTTCGCATTTTACCCCCCTTACCAGAGATATCTCTAACATTTGGCTCAATGGGGGATAGAGTCATCCCTGTGATGCTCTAAGGACTCTTTTGCAGATTCAGTGCCTTGTTGTTGGGCTATGGAGTCATTTATTACGCTGAAAACAAAAACAATATTTACAAGAAACAAAAGAGCCGACTGCGGCTCATAAAAAACATCTTTTCAAGAAATGCCCATTTACTGGGCCACTAAAAACTTCTTTGCCTTCCAGATCCTGCAACCTGTAAGTGTTGTTTGAAAATACTTCAAGGATCTTGAAAGGCCCAAACCAAAGGGCATCAAACTTACTGTGCTTGCCCCTGTCCTGCCTGGGTGCATCCCATTTGAGCACCAGGTCACCTTGCTCGAATTCTTTCTTTTTTCTCTTCTTATCAAAAGCCTGCTTGATCTTCTGCTGGTGATTATAGGCCCTGTCCATGACCTATTCTCTAATCTGCTGCACTTCCACCACCTGATGAATCCTTCTGACCATATGGTCAGGCTCTCCTTCAAGGTCCTGGAGGAATTTAACCACAGATAAGGCGAGTTGGGTAGGGAAAACAACCTCTGTTCCATAAACGAGTTGAAAGGGTGAGATGCCCAGGGACTTCTTTGTTGTCACTCGATCAGCCCATAGCGCAAATTTGAGCTTTGAATCCCAGGCCCTTTTATTTTCTTCCAATAATTTCTTAATGAGCTTGATCAGGATTTTATTGGAAGACTCTTCTAGTCCATTCCCTGAGGATAATAGGGGGTAGAGTGAATCAGTGAAATCTCAAACTGTTCACAAAACTTGACCAGAGGCTCAGACCTGAAGGGGGCGGCATTGTCAGTGACAATCCTGCTAGGGCAGCCAAATCTGGCTATGATGTCTTCCAGGAAGCTGATAATTACTTTGTGAGAAGTGCTCCTGGTGGGGACAAATTCTATCCATTTGGTGAAATAATCTGTCGCAGTCAGGATCCATCTGTGCTGGCCACTTGAGGGAGGATGAATTTCTCCAATGAAGTC
The DNA here is from genome assembly GCA_032191745.1 of Picea mariana. NCBI lineage: Eukaryota > Viridiplantae > Streptophyta > Pinopsida > Pinales > Pinaceae > Picea > Picea mariana. The sequence continues at coordinate 70,832 of JASDQU010509413.1, read as the reverse complement.
CAATCCCCACTGCTGAAAAGGTGCTGAAACCACTACATGCTTTAATGGCAGAGATTTGAGCTGCTACTTTCCTGAGAACTTCTGGCATTTGATGCAAGCTCTGATTTCTCTGCAGACATCAGGGAACAAGATGGGCCAGTAATACCCATCTCGGATGATCTTGTGGGCTGTGGCCTTCCAGAAATGATGACCTCCACAAAGGCCACTGTGGAAATCAAATGTAACCTGCTGGGTTTCTTGTGGGTCCAAGCACCTTAAAAATACCCCTAAAGGGTCTTTCCAGTACAAGGTTTGGTCAATGAGGCAATATCTGACCGCTTTGAGCTTTAGAGCTCTTGCCTTGATTTTTGCCATGCCATCAGGGGGCCTCAATTCTTTCAGAAAATACAAGATATCCTTGTACTAGGGGCATGCTGCTAGCGATAAAGCACCTTGGGAACTCTTGTTGGATGACTTAGCTTGTTCATTGATGAAGTTAATCCCCAAGGCCTTGCAATTGGATTCAGCCAACAACTTGGCTAAACCCTGCCCCTTTATCAACTTGGTGGGCTTGATTTCTAGATCAAATTCTAAGATTTTGCGATCCACTTGCCTCTTCTTCCGTCTATGTCAGGTTGTATGAGAATGTCCTTCACAGAGGTCGAAGGAACATATGCAGTGATCCTTGAGTGCAAGACATAGACTCTGAAAGCTTTAAGGGCTTTCACCAAGGCATAGGCCTGCTTCTCCATGATCTCATACCGGAGTTCATCATCTCTCAATGCCTTGCTATAGAAGGCAATAGGTTTCTCTTGCCCTTGATCATTTTTCTGCAACAAGACTGCTGCTACTGTATCACAAGAAGCAAAAGAAAAAATCAGGAAACCTTTAGAATAGTCAGGACTGATTAGCACAGGTGCCTCGGTCAACGCCCTCTTTATTTGGACAAAAGATTCCCTAGGTTCAGTAGTCCATTTCACTTCATTTCCCTTCCTAAGCATGGCTGTGATGTGTTTCACCAACTCAGCAAAATTAGAAACAAATCTCCTCAGAAAATTTATCTTCCCCAAAAAGGCTTCAACTTCCTTCTTAGATCTGGGAAGTGACAGGGTCTGAAGTGCTTCTACCCTGCTAGGGTCAATCCTTACTCCCTCTGCTGACACAATATGGCCTAATAGCTTCCCTTCTTTCATAGAAAACAAAGATTTTTTGGAGTTTAAAGATAGGCCAAACCTCTGACACTTCAGGAAAACCTTCTTCAAGTGGCAGCAGTGCTCCTTATCTGTCCTGGAGAAGACCATGATGTCATCTAGATATATTACCACAAATTGGTCTTTCTCTCCGATGAAGGCTATGTCCATGGCCCGCTGAAATGTTGCTCCTGCATTCATCAATCTGAAAGGCATTTTGGCATACATGAATGTGCCCCAAGGAGTGGTGAAGGCCGTTTTTTCCCTATCCTCAGGCATGACTGATATCTGATTGTAACCAGAGAAGCCATCAATCATGGATATTCTAGATGTGCCAGTGACCTTCTGCAACATGTGTTCCATGTTGGGCAGGGGATAATTGTCTTTACTTGAGCTTTTGTTCAGGTTCCTGAAATCAACACAGAGTCTGATTTCACCACTTTTCTTCCTTACCGAGACCAAATTGGCCACCCAGTCGGAATATCTCAAGGGGACAATGATTTGGGCATCTAGCAGCTTCTTCACTTCTTTCTCCATGACAGGTAGCAACATGGGATTTATCTGTCTCAGCTTCTGCTTGAATGGCTTAGCCTCTTCTTTCAATGGGATCTTGTGCTCAATAACATATGTGTCATACATTTTGAGGTCTTCCTATGTCCATGCAAACACATCAGCAAATTCCTTCAGCAACTCAGTATATTCAACCCTCTGCTCCTTGGTCAAACTCTTTGACAACTTGACAAACTTAGGCTCCTCTATTGTGCCAATGTTGCACTCAGCCATGTCAGCATCATCACCTGAAACTCTGCCCTTTACTGCCACATCATTCCCATCGAATAATCTTTCTAATGGGACTAGTCCCCTTGGAATGTGATTGCTAGGCAACTGAATAATGTCATGCTTTGCTATTTTACTCAGCAACTCAACCCCATCCAACCTTTCCTTAGAGACGGAATCTTGATCGATATGCATCTCTGAAAACTCTTTGATAGTCTCCAAGAATTTCTTGATCTCAAGATCATCCTCAAACACCTTCCAATGCTTGACATTGTCAGGTATGGAGGGCCTGTATTTTACTTCTACATCATACCTAAGCTTGGGCGGCAAGGGTACTTTGAAATTACTTGCTGATGTAGCCAAAGAATCTTCCACTATGTTTTCCTCTCTTGGGATGAAAGAAATGTTAAACACTGAGAAGAAACTATCAATTAGGTCCCATACCTCATTTCTGTAACTCCTGAGTCGAGGATGCTTGGCCTAGTAAGCGCTTCTGATCTGCCGGACCACCAATTCGGCATCTCCGAACACTGCTACCTCCTGAATTCCCATTTCCCTTGCGACTCTTAGTCCTAGGATAAGAGCTTCATACTTTGCCACATTGTTGGTAGCTTCAAATTCCAATTTGTATGCCAGAGATGTGGTTTCCTGAGCAGGTGACACAAAAACCACCCTAGCTCCAGTGCCTTCCCTGGAAGAGGCTCCATCAAAGAACATTTTCCAGACGGGGGTGATGGAGGGAGGAAATTTAGGGGAAATGGTAGGCTTCTTTCTGAGTTTGAGAGGAGGCTCGGGGGCATGGGTGAGCTGTAGTAAACTGGAGCCTAAATCAGTGTCCAAGGCAAAGATGGGATGATTGGTAGGGTTGGCTTCGTCACTGATTATGTAGGCCAGCTGGGCTTCCCTGTACAGTCTTCTATGCTCTCCTCCAAACACTAGGATAGTAGCATATGTGAGGTCCATCTGCAAGGTTCCCCCCAGTCTTTTAATCCAAGATCTTGACAACAACATACCAAACTTAGGGGGGACATCGACCACTACAATATCCATGACCACACTTTTCATGGGAAACTAAAACAAGGTCACAACCAGGTCTTTAATAACTCCAAGACACTGAACTCTCCTGGAGTCAAAGGAATATAGGTCATGATATGCTCGGGTGAATTCTAGTCCTAAATCTTCCATGAAGGTTTTGGGCATGAGGTTGTGAGAAGCTCCTGAGTCCATCAGACAATTATGCATCACTTTATCATGTATGTTCAGGGAGGTGTAGAAGGGAGGGGATGAATCATCTCTGTCTTCTACCATGGGACCTAGGACAACTGCTGGCCTTTCGTCTTGGAGGTTTATGGAGTCTGTGGGAGGGCGTGAGGCTTCAGATTTCAAAAGATCAGAGAAGCATTTTTTGAACTCTTCATGTTTGATTAGCTCGGTGAGGGGCACAGGGATTCTGATCTTTTGAATCTCATGTTCAAAATTAAAAGAAGATGTGAGCTTTGGAATTTCTCTTATTTCAGGAACATGATTGTGGACAATGGGAGAGCGGGGTTGAGCCTTCTTACCTCTGTGACTGTCTGCTATTTCATGAGCGGGTTTCTCTGTTCTAGTGGATTGCTCAGGAACATCAGGTGCTGTTGTCTTTTTTTCGGACCTCAAGTTATACCTGCCTCGGCCGCCGCTAACCTTGTCTCCCTTGCTCAATTCATTTAGCTGACTATCCATGAGAGACTCTTCATAAGCTATTTGAGTGAGATGAGGAAAAGGAGGAGTGTCTTCTAAGCAGTGGATTTCAGGATCAAGCTCATCTGTTTCTCTTTCTTCCTCATCGGCCACCAAATTGTTCTGAAAAGGGGCCTGAATTCTCTGGTCTTCTCTGTCTCTTCCCCTCTCTCTGTGCATAGTCGGGGGAGCAATATTATTTGGCCTTCTGAAACCTCCTTTGTTTTCAGTGCTCTGAGGGCCCTTATACATTTTCTTTCTTTCCACCTTCAGTCTCTCCATCTCTTCAGACAGAAACTTCATCATCTTGGTCAGTTCATCTGCTTGAGTGTGAGGCAACGATGGGCCAAAAGTTGAGGCTTTGGATTTTCCTTTTCTTCTGTCTGCGTCAGCTTTGTTCCTCAGTATATCAGCTGCTAATATGTTGGACTCCACTTCCATGGCCACGTATTGCATTTGAGATAAGGAGGTGGCTCTTCTTTCTCTCAATAACAGGCAGAAATCAGGGTCAAATGCACCAGCATAGGAAATTCGGGCAGAGGCTTCTGAGGGTTTTATCTCTGCGGGAATCTTATTATACATTTTATTGAATTTTTTGGAGAAGTCAGAGACAGAATCTCCTTCCATTTTCTTTAGAGACCCAAACTCTGTCATGTAATACAAGAAATCCTTCCTATCTCCCCACTACTTCAGGAAAACACTATCTAGGGCTTCAATTCCAGCAATAGATCCGGGGCCCAGTCCTCTAAACCATTTCCTTACCTCGCCATCTAGGCTCTGGACAAAGACTCTCATCCAGACATCTTCATTTTCAATGTTTAGGTTTTCTGCATAACTGTAGAAAGCAACCAAGTGCTCTTCTGTATTTATGTCCCCTTCTCCAGTGAACTTGGGCATGTATTTCAAATAGTCTCCAGCAGGGAGAGGGTTCATAGGATGGGGTAGGATTAAGGGAGCATATCTAGCAGCGACTACGGAATCCATTCTATTCAGAGGGGGATTAGCGCCATCCATAGGAATATTAGGTGGAGGAGAACTTGGAGGAGAAGGAGTTCGCGAAGGGGCTACTGGGAATGAGTCTCGAAGAGGAGTGTGAAACAAGATAGGATTCAGGGAGAAGGCTAACGAACTCAAGTCAGCAGGTTCTTCTCTTTGTGCAGGAGTGGGGAAATCTTCTATAGTCGCGGGTCTACGCCAAGGAATAGCTTCAGGGGAGAGGGGAGTGACAAGAATTTCTCCCTCCAATCCCAGACTAGGAGGAGAAAACTCAGCAGGAACACCCAAAATTCAAGAAACGAGAAACCTCCGAAGGAGGTCTATTAAGAAACTGAGGAGGAGAAAAAGGAGTTCTCACAGAAGGGGATGGCGTATTACCTGTTTCGGCGATGGAAACTTCTTTTGCAGAGCTCTTTCCTCTTCTGAGAACCACCTCTGGGTCAGCTTCCAGTGTAGCTAGAGGCAGCTGTGGATGAGACCACGTGTGTCTACCTCTGAAATCCATAATTGATCGAGCAGGTTCTCCCCAGTGGAGTCGTCACAATGGAGTCGCCAGGTGCACAGTAGCAATCTTCAAGTTCTAATATCTGATGCACCTTCCGAATCAGCTAATCTTTGTCGTTCAATCCCGGGGAAAATATTCAACTTCGTCCCCGACAACGACACCAGAAATGTTAGCGTTGGAAGTCACTCTTGGATTGCTTACAGGCGCAGAGCCCGACACCCATCAGTTTAATGTCACGATTTAATAAATGGGGTGATCGAATGGGTAGAGACTCAGGGGGATATCACTCTAACTCAGGGACTGGGTTTGGTACGCAAGTAACCAAGGAGGTCTTGACCTAACTTTAGCCAGTGGGTTGATTAAAAGATGAACAGGTGGAATACTTAGTGAGAAAGGTGAACAAACAGCTTTAGGCAACAGGCTTCCAGCGGTTTGTAGAGGAAAGACTCTAAATGCAAGATCCTCTTGGTTCAAGGTCTCAAGAAACTGACAGCAGACTTGACTGGATCCTCCAATTCCAAGTCGCTCAGTGCTGGGAAAATCACAAGAACTGATTAGAAATGACATAACTGTTACATTGATCCAACCTACATCATTCTATAACAACTACATCTCGACTGGATCCTGCAATTCCGATCTGCTCTAACATAGTGTAAACAAAGGCATGAAAGAAACTGGCATTCATAGGGCAAGAAGTCTCAAAAGTCCATACATAACCAGATTAACAGTGCTTCGTTAAAACTTTACAACCGGAAGCTCTGCTCAACCATTGATAGATACAAAAATGGCGAAAACGCCTTCATATAGTCAAAACAACAACAACAACAGAATCGAGACGTTGCATTAAAAGCTTTGCATCTGCATGGCTTTTGATAGTCAACACCTGCAGTCTCTGAATGATCGTGCAACTTATGGCAGACGCAATCGAACTCCTGACAGTTCCATGGGCGAATCGACATGCCTTTAATTTGTTGCCGGGCTATCCCATTATGGCGGAGGCGATATCTAACCACCACCAACTACTTCAATAACTGCTTCATTGGGATTGAGGATGGCCCGGCCAACTCGGCACTTCTGCGACGTGGAAGACCCATCGCGCTGCCACCTGGAACAACTGAACGGCCTGATGAATAGGCATGGAGGCCAACGCAAAGCATGGGGCACGTAACGGGAGTGGTGGCATCAAGACTACGAGGGTGTGATAAGAAGTGACGAGGCATGAGAGGGATGACAGGGGGAAGACACATGGCGGAAGGTAATAAGCGGAGGGGGTAGGAGATGAGACATAATGGGCACACTTTTAGTGGGAGGCTGACGTGGAAAGGGGTGGGACACATTGCAGGTGATGAGAGGATGATGAGATGGGAAAGGGACCATACGGACCAGAAGAGGGGAGATGGACAGATGTCGGAATATGAGGAAGGGGCTCGCACGGTTAGGTGGAGAACAGATGGAAAGATGACGAGACAAGAAAGGGGGCCCCACGTTGATTAAAACAGAGCAGCTGAGAAGGATGGGATCGCTGGAGCGTCGTTGATCTGGACGCTTTGATCTCGGTCGTTGGGAAGATGCGCCCCTGATTCCGAACCCCCCCCTCCGCTTAAAGGTAGAAAGGCGAGGGGGGTCCGGAATCACCCTACGCGTCGTTGATCCGGGTGCTTCGATCGTGACCGTTGGAGAGGTGCACCCTCGATTCCGGACCCCCCCCCCTCCGCTTAAAGGTAGAAGGGAGGGGGGGCTCTGGAATCCTATGTACGCCATTTATCCGGGTGCGCGAAATCCAGCCGTCCAAAATTGATTTCCAATTAAACACGGACGCATTTGCGTCCTGAATTTAGGACAAGTGGGTTTTTTACCCATTCTTTCACATTTTACCCCCCTTACCAGAAATATCGCTAACAACTTCCATATTTCGGGAAATCGTGGATAAAGATTCTGCGACTAGATATGTATTAAAACATATGTTATTAGTAAACCCTGAATCCCGGAAAACTTTTAAAGTTTAGTCTTAACTCCTTTAGGTTTTAAGATTTTCGTGATTTAAAAAATAACTTTACAGAAACCACGTCGGGACTTTATAACATTTTTGGTTTTTTGCCTTTAATTATTTAAAGAATAAAGCTTGTCGAGATTTCGGTACTGGCCTTTTAGAAATGATAGTGAGGGTTATGCTTTATGAAAATCCGAAACCCGAAAAAGGAATGTTTTAGTCTTGAAGATAAAAAAAAAAAAGTTAAAAAATGTTTTAGCATAGGCTCCAATTGGGGACCTTGTCTTCTTGTGGGACGAGGAGAATGAGTAGACTTGGTGCCTTTATTGGGTAAATGGAGTCAATGGATTCTTTCTGTAGAACTTGCTTAGGAATGAGATACAGAGGGAAAAAGAGATTTCGTCTTTACTTCTGATTTTTTTTTCAAAACTCCCAATGTTGTAAACTCAGCTGCAGCCCCATTCATGATATTCTCTTTCTCGCTATTGAATTTAGGTCTGCTTTAAGATGATCAAAACAATCCTAGGAAATCCAACAGATCTTGCAGCTTTTGGTTTGCATCAAACGAAGTAAATTTCATTCTTTTAATTGGGGAGCCCTGTATAGACTTGGGATGCAGATCCAGTTTTGAAAAGGCTGGTAACCAGAGTAGAGTGAAATTTAAGTATGACAGCCTTACAGATACCACAGATATTGATTCACTGCCAGCGAGCCTGTTCAGTACCCTGGTGAAGTTATCTGTCCCTTTTTACTGAATTTCCTTTCACCACTTCAAATCATAATTATGCATTTAAATTCTAGGACGAGGGCAATCATTTAAATGAATTTCCTTGCATTGTCTTCTTGGACTAGATGGATGCAATCAAATATGAATTTCCTTTCACCATCTGTCTTATATTTTACTTTTTGAACACGAAGTGGGGGCAATCAGTGGTAGTAAGTATACCAAAGATGGTATATGTGTAAAATTTGTAGTGGAGGCCTGTCAACTTGCTTTGATTACCCTGTACCAACCTTTTCTTAACTTTCAAAGCACCTAAGCCCGCAGGGAAAAAGGGAAAGATTAATTCTAGGGGTCTTCCTTCGAGCAAGCCTAAATCCTTAGAAAACTATTAAGAAATCTAGGAGAGTCAGGATCGACCTACGCATAACTTTGTTTAGTCAGAGAGTGAGGAATTATGAGGACTGTTTTACCTTTTAAGATCTATTTTTCAGCTTCCAAAGCTAAGACATAATCTCTTCTCCCTCTGTGGGAAACCCGAAAAGATGTTTGGTTTTTTAAGAAGGAAAAACCGAGGGTAGAAAGGGGGGACGGAGAAAGACCTGGAAATCGAAAAACAGGGGTCATGGATTAAACCCAACTCTTGAAACTCTTTCTCGAAGACGCTTTTCTCTCTTTGTTTATTTTAATTACCTTTTATCTTTATCTAGGTGAAACTCTTAGGGCCTAGAGTAAGAAATCGTTCTTTTAGTGACATATCACACTTACGAGGCAATCACCGCACTTTAAAAAACCTTTGTTTGAAAAATAGACTTCTCTGGAATTCATACATTCGCCTTATCATTTTTGTTCTCTATTGAAATAATGAAAAATATTTTCTATCACCTATTTTCGGCGAATTTATCTTCCGATATATGGCGGTTTGTATGCTCCTTTTGGCTGTTTGGGCTGCAAGCCGAGATCCTGTAAAGGAACAATACGAAGAGTATCAGGGCTTTAAAAGAATTGAATGTATTGAAAATTCGTATTCCTACTTCTAAAAAAACATTGACCTATTTTATTTTTTAACGAAAGTAGACTTACCAAATAAAATTATGAAAAAATAAAAAAGAAAACAAAAACCAGTATATGCAGTGGGAAATTTGGAAACCAATTATTCCATATAGTGTTTTAAATAACGCCCGTTGACAAGGGCGTTGAGGATTTTACCGTCCAAATTCTCTAACAGAAATGAATTTTTTCCTTCAGGAGCTATTACCTTGAACAGTCTGTACCAGATGTGATCGAGTTTACCATGTTTTGTCGAGTCTTCCTTCCTAGCATCCCATTTTAAAACCAAATCTCCAGGGAGAAAATCTCTATCTTTGGCCTTACGATCGAATAGCGCTTTCATGTCATCTTGGTATTTCTGCAACCTTTCGTCCTCTTCGGCCCTATGTTGTTGGACTTCAATTAGTTGATTTATCCTTCTTGTGACATGATTTGGTTCTTCCTTCATATCTTGCCAAAGTTTCATTACAGGAAGCGCTAGATTTATAGGTAACACATCGGTCTCGTACACCATTTGAAAAGGAGAAGTGTCGATAGACTTTTTCGTGCCTATCTGATTTGCCCACAGAGCGTATTTCAAATGCACATGCCAAGATTTCTTGTTTTCGCTCAACACTTTCTTAATTATATTGATTAGGCTCTTATTTGAAGACTCGGCCAGACCATTTCCCTGAGGGTAGCATGTCGTGGAATGACCAAGAACAATATTATATTTTTGGCAAAAACTAACCATAGCCATAGATTTAAAATCATGTGCATTATCTGTGACTATCTTTCAGGGGTAGCCAAATCTAGACAAAATGTTCTCTTCTAAGAAATCTATTACCACCGAGTCCGTAGCCCTTCTAGTTGGAATAGCTTCCACCCATTTGGTGAAGTAATCTGTAGCATTCAGGATCCATCTATGTTGAGTGCTAGAATGAGGACTAATTTTGCCTATGAAATCTAATCCCCATTGTTGAAAAGGAGCTTCTGTTTTGACCGGAACCAATGGCATTGCTAGGAGTTTATGCCTGCCTGTGAATAATTCGCAAGGGTTGCAAGCTCGGACCTTGGCGTTGACATCTGAGAAAATTTTGGGCCAATAATATCCTACCCTTAGGATCTTATAAGTCGTTGCCCTCCACGCGTGATGTCCTCCACACACTCCTTCGTGAAATTGGCTTATGACCTTCTCTATTTTTGATTCAACCAAACAAGCCAATAGGAAGCCAAGTGGGTCTTTCCAATACAATTGTCTTTCGAATATACAGTACTTGACCGCATGCAGCTTTAGCGTTTTGGATTTTGATGGGGGTAAGTCACTTGGGCACTTCAAGGTCAACAGGTAGGAAACTATGTCTTTGTACCAATCCAATGAAAAAAACTTCTCTTCGATTCTGTCTTCAGTTATTTGTTCATCGAGCTCGTTCATGTCCACACACTCTTCACCTCCCTTTAAGCCATTTATTCCGAGAGCTCTGAAATTTGATTCAGCTAAGATTTTAGCTAAACCTTTCCCCTTTACTAGTCTCGCTGGTTTTATCTCCAAGTCAAATTCTTGAATTTTTTCAAGCCACCATCCTCTTTTGCCATCACTGTCGGACCGAACCAAAATATCTTTTACAGAGCTAGTGGGTACGTACGCAATCACCTTAGAATGCAACACATAGGTTCTGAAATCATTTAACGCCTTCACCATAGCATATCCTTTTTTTTCCATTATATTATATCTAAGTTCAGCGTCTCTAAGACTTTTGCTAAAAAAGGCTATCGATTGCTCAAAACCTTCTTCATTTTTCTGGAGGAGAATTGCGGTGATTGTGTGTTCGGAGGCGAATGAGAAAATAAGAAAATCCTTTAGATAATCAGGGTTTGCTAGTACGGGTGCCTCGCTTATAACCTTCTTGATGCGTGCAAACAATGCTTTGGCTTCTGTTGTCCATTTCACTTCGATGTTTTTCTTTAGCATATCTGTGATCAATTTCACGATTTCAGCAAAGTTTGGAATAAATTTACTTAAAAAATTTATTTTTCCTAAGAATGACTGAATCTCTTTTACATTCCTAGGGATATTTATTGTGTCAATAGCTTCAACTCTTTTAGGGTCAATTCTAATTCCATCTCGAGACACAATATGGCCCAAGAGTTTACCTTCTTGCATAGAAAAGTGAGACTTTTCGGGGTTTAAAGACAAACCAAACCTGCGGCATTTTTCAAACATCTGCTTGAGATGTATCAGATGATCTTCATCAGATTTAGAAAAAACAGTTAGATCATCAAGATAGATAACCACAAATTTTTCCCTTTCGCCAATGAAAGTGATATCCATAGCAAGTTGAAAAGTAGCACTTGCATTCATTAAACCAAAAGGCATCTTGTCATACATAAATGTACCCCAAGGGGTGGTGAAGACTATTTTTTCTTTATCGTGTCCTCTTACGGCAATTTGCTTGTACCCGAAAAACCCATCGATCATCGACATCCTATTTTCCCCAACTACTTTTTCTAAAACATGATCCATTTTGGGTAGGGGGTAATTATCTTTGAGGGATGACTTATTTAGATTTCTGAAATCGACACACAGTCTAATTTCCCCATTTTTATTTATAACCAAGACCAGGTTTGCTACCCAATCGGAGTATCTCAGTGGTACAATTATTTTTTCATCCAAGAGCTTTTTGACTTCCCTTTCGATCACGGGCAATAAAATAGGATTGATTTGTTTGAGTTTTTGTCTAAAGGGTTTGACACTAGGCTTCAGGGGTATCTTATGTTCGATCACAGAGGTGTCATAGGTTCTCATCTCTTCATATGACCAAGAGAAAATGTCTTTGTACTTTCTAAGAAACTCCGTGTATTTACTTTTGGTTTCTTTGGACAGATATTTGGATAGTTTCACCATCTGAGGGTTTCCTTTAGTACCTATGTCACATTCCTCAACCTCTTCAGGTTGAGGCTGTAGAGTGGATCTTGAAGGGATATCATCTTGATTGAATAATCTTTCCAAGGGAATCAGGCCCTTGGGGATCTGGTTATTTTTAAGAACGAGCATTCGATGATTCACGATTTTATCTTGGAACTCTTGAGGATCCTCCCCTTCCTACATGATCCAAATAGGATCATTTTGGTTTTCTTGATCAATATGCGTTTCAGAAAACTCATCTATTGATTCTAAAAATTTGTGAAGTTGTTCATCGTCCTCAAAGACTTGCCAATGCTGTATGTTATTCGGTATAGAAGGTTGGTGCCTCATTTGTATGTGGTACTTAAGTTTCAATGCGGTGGGAGGTGTGAATGTTGAGGCTGCTTTGGCTAATGCATCAACTTGTTGGTTTTCGGTTCTTGGAATGAAATGAACCTTGACAGAGGAGAAGAAATTGTCGATCAGATCCCAGGCGCAATTCTTGTAGGACCTCAACCTAGGATGTTTGGCCTGGTACTGTCGGTTTACTTGTTTTATGATTAGCTCAGCGTCACCAAAGACTTCGAGGTTTTTATTTTTCATTCTCCTAGTGGCTTATAATCCTAACACTAAGGCTTCATACTCGCATACATTATTTGTGCAGTCCACATTCCACTATAGCCTATAGGAAAAGGGGATTACAAATTGATCATCAGGAGCCACAAGGAGTTCCCTTGCTCTATCTCCAAAATAGGATGAAGCAGCGTCAAAAAATATCTTCCATACACCGGTACTATATACGTCTTTTTTAATTTTTTTCTTTTTCTGTTTTTTCTTCTGTACAACTTTCGTCTATATCTACATTAATATCATCATCAATGGATAAGATACAACTACCTAAATCTTGATCAACAATATATATAGGGTGGTTATTTGGGTTATGTGGATCACCTACCATGAAAGCCAATCTAGTTTCTTTGTATAAGCGCATGTATTGTCCCCCCAAAACTGGAATCATAGCATATGTCATGTCAAGTTGGAGAGATCCTCCAAGCTTGGCACCCCATGACCTAGATAACAACATACCATATTTTGGAGGGATATCGACGACCCCTACGTCCATAAGAATGCTTTTTGCGGGTATTTGTGCCAGACTTAGCACTAGGTCTTTAATCATGCCTATGCATTTGACTTTTCTTGAATCAAATGAATATAAATCTCCATAAGGCCTAGTGATTTCGAGACCTAATTTATCCATAATGGCTTTAGGCATCACATTGTGGGATGCTCCAGAATCTAGCATGTAGTTATGGAGTAGGTGGTCGAACAAGGTTAATGTGATATAGAAGGGGGCAACAGTGTCTCTCGCACCTTCAAAATGCGGACCAAACAATATGTTTGGCTTGTCATCTTCTAAGTTGAAGACATCGGCTTGGCTTTTGTCTTCTGAAAAGATAATCATTTTGGCAATTTGTTTTCTGTATATGGGATTGTTAGCTAGTTCAAAAAGTGGGATAGGGATTTTGATTTTGTTTATTTCATTTTCCAGACTAAAATTTCCCAGAGCCTTGTCACTCTCTATGTTTGGGGCCTCCATTCCTTTTTTTTCAGCTTTTCTTTGTGGTGCAGATTTAGTTTCACTCACAGAGACCTGTGTTTTTGCGACGGGTGTTCCTACTAACTTTGGCTTGACAGGTTGCATGTCAGTGGTTTTGGTTTTTGCAGTCTGTTTGTCAGCAACCTTTGGAGCTGCTTCATCAATTTCACCCCTAGGCAAGATGTTTTTTGTTGGGGTGGTTGGAAGAGTCTTGTTCCTAGGTCTTAAATTGTATTTCTCATGTAGTTCGGCTATAATATCATCTGCGATACCCCGATAGGTCAAATCTTCAGAAGTATCGTTGGTAACATCATCTTCCGATCTAATTTCTTTATTTAAGGATTTTTCATAATCTTGTCTTGATAAATAGGGTGATTTACTATTTTCGCCAAGACTATTTATATCCTCATCTAACTCTTCAAAATCTTCTAGGTCTTCCTCCCTGATAAAGTTTTCACTTTTGAAGGGGGTTGGGATTTTTTTATCCTCATTCTTAATTGTTTTTTATGGGGCCTGAGGATCAAGATTCCTTTTAAAATCCTTCCTAGGAAAATTATCCCTTTTTTATTTATCTAGTTCCATTTTTGAGATCTTATTTGAAAGTTCTCTAATTACCCTAGCCATCTCATCTATTTTATCTCTCGAGGATTTCCCCGATCCTGAGGATCCACCTTGCTCTTTGAATTTCCTACTTTCTTTGTTCCCGGTTTCTATTTTTGCTTTTAACTTCCCTGATGCCATCATATTCGATTCGATTTCTAGAGAATCATCTTACATTTTCGTGAGATCTACTGATCTCCTTTCTCTCAATAATAGAGAGAAATTAGGATCAAAGGCTCCAGAGAAAGTCACCTTTGTTGTAGGTTGCGAAGGTTTGACCTTGACTAGAATTTTATTATACAACTTGTTAAATCTTTGCGTGAACTCGAGAACTGATTCAGATTTTTTCTTTCTAAGGCCTCCAAATTCAATTAGGTAATAGAGGTGGTCCCTCCTCTCCCCCCATTGTTTGATAAAAGTGTTTTCAAGTTCTTCATAAGATCTTAGAGATCCGGCTGCTAAGGCTCGGAACCAGGTCCTCACCTGTCCTTCGAAATTTTGAACGAGGAGTCTAGAATAGACATCTTCGTGTTTGATTCCGAGGATGTTGGCAAATTGGTCAAAGAAGTTTATATGTTCTTGAGCGGTTAAATCTCCTTCCCCTGTAAATTTGGGAAGGCTTTTCATATATTTTTGGGAAGGTCGTGTAGGGGAACTGGGAGGAAAAGGGGGGCATATCTGGCAGCTACCTTAGAAAAGATTTCAGGAAGCGATGCTTGGTTTCCTGTTGGTCCTCCCAGGGCACCGCCCCCAGCTCCTGTGCCTCCGTGTGCATCCATTGATGAATTTGAGGCTGAAGCTTAGAGTGTGTGAGGAGAAGGTTCATGTAAATCTGGGGTATATAATTCAGGAAAAAAGAAAGTATCGTTTGAAAGGGGAAATGAAACGGATCTCTCAAGTGTTTCCTTAACTTTCAACTATGTAAAATCAGGCTGACAAATAGTATGTATGGGTGAAATGATTTTTTTAAGGGATCTTCGTGATTTTAAAATCCTTTCTGGATCAGACACTAGCGAGGTCTGCTTGTCATCCGGGTTCTTTCTGGTATTCTTTCGGTTAAAATCCAGTTTACTTATCGTGGATTCGCCAAGTGAAAAATAAAGTAGCCTTAGAAGGTTTTCTATCTTTGTTACCTATCAAAGAAAGAAAGTGTCAATGTCGTTCTTCCCAGGGAAAAGTTTCGTTTCTTCGTTCCACGAAAATGGTGCCAAAAAGATGTTGTTCCTGAGTTTATACTTTAAGGCTCTAAAGTATACCGTAAAGGCATCCGAAAAATAAAGAGAATTAAGGAGTAAGAATCAATTACGAAGGGTAAATCAGAGTTGGTTTCTCAACTGTCTCTGTCTAGCTTCCCATTGTTCTTGGATGTTGATTTCTCTCTAACTGCCCATGAACGTTCTAATTCGACTCGGGTAGTTGTTGTTTGCAGGATAGTATTAAATAAATTCAAAGCAATGCTAGTTTGATCCTATAGGCTAGGTTCTATGTTAGGTTGTCTATTACTTGGGACAGTCATGAGGAGTAAAATTTTATTAAATTATAAAAAAGTTTTAAAATTTGTTGCTTCATTTTTGTGGGATGAAATAGAAAAGGAATTTGGGAACTCAAAATAATAACATAATAATAGTAAAAGTCGTTTCCTGTACTTGAAGTAATTTGAGAATATCCAAATAAAAACAAAGTAACGTTGTTGGGGAATATGAGGCTTTAATCGTGAAAGAATCTCATATCATAACAGAAGAAGGGGAGGAAAACAAAATTTCTAATGAAGTATAAGATATAACCATCCAACAGACCTATAGGTCTTGAAACTGCTAATAGCAATCACAGAGGAAAAACTGTAAATGACTAGATAATCAAATAAATTCAAACTACAGTAGAATTTTGAATTAAACTATAGCTAATCATTCATTAGAAAGACATGGAATGAAAGATGTTGAAAGATATTGAAAACAGAGTGAAGGAACACATAGCTTCAAGGTGACAGAATTCAGAATCTCTTCTGCATTATCTATATCATTGTAAATAGGAAAACTTCTAATACAATCAACTCTCAAAAAACCAAACCCTTTCTCAGTCTTGTGAAATTATATTTATACATGATCACCAAACCTTTTTCCCGTTGGTGATTAACTAACTTCTGAATACTACAGTTACAAGAATGAGCAATGTTGAACCGTTTACATTTCTATTTTAACTGCTTTATTATTTCAAATGATTAAAATATCCAAAACAATATTTCATGTCTGCGTTGATGAACTTCCTTCTTCTGTTTTAAGACAGTGAATACATTTTCCCAGAAATTGCACCAAAACTCTGGGAGCTTCTGGAATATCTTTCACCTCAAATAGGAAGAACTTTCTCTGTATTTTAGGCAGATGGTCTTCACTTATCTTTCTTGTGAACTTAATAGTTTGTAACTTTAAGTTCAGCATCACTATCCATTTGTCGATTTGAGCGACATTGATTACCTTTATTTGTGGGATCTCCACCTGAACTTCTTCCAGATCCTCCTTAAATCTTAACTAATGCTTAACAATGTTAATTTCTCCTAAAAACCCTGGACAGTTGTTTCTTCCAATGTTTAATGAATCTTTCTCTAAAAGGTCGAAAATTCCTTGACAGTCGTCATTAACCTCTCTGGTTATTTTCTTGTTTTCTGCGAGGTTTGCCTCCCATACTTTGAGTATTATATCACCTTTAATCTGCTCTGAAACATATATCTTTTGAGTCTCTTTGAACTCCTCTTTTGTTGAAAGAGCCACTGCTTTTTGAAAAGTTGTTCTGGCTGCTTTCACTTCTCTCTCTTTGAGGAGAATATTCTCCAAGGATTTACTTGTTTCCTGAAAGTAATTCTGAATAAATTCCAACTTAAAAAACACTCCTTGTTGCTCTTTTTCTATCTTTGTATGTATTTCTAACACCTGGGCTTGGAAGATTTCAAACCCTACCACTTGATTTTGAATGGAATTAATCTTATTTTGTAATTATTTATTCATTTCTTGTTGTTGTAGGACCTGTGCTTGACTGACCTGTATTTTCACGTTTTCTTCATCTAAGATTGCTTTCAGTTTTTGAATCTCTTGAATTTCATTGAATCAGGCTCGTTCTAGACCCTTGTTTATCTCCCGACTGATACTTCTTTTAGTCTCCTTTAATTGATTTTGTAGTTGTGCTATCATCTGATCTTTCTGCTGCAACATAGTTCTCAAATTACCCATAGAGTATAAATTTGTCGATGTTAAGGCCCCCATTGTGCCTGCTATTTCTGTAGCAACTTCCCCTTCTTTAAGTTTTTGTCCATCTACAATAATCTTTTGCTTTTTTATCATCATTCCTCCTCTTGGATGCATTTCTTGTTTCAGGATAGCCTTCCTCTTTTTACTGAAAAAGTAATCAGAGGAAGGAATATCATCCCCAGAAATAGGTTCGAGATCAGTAACGTATAGAGCTCCCTCTTGGGGGTTTCCATAGGTAGACCGCAATGGAGTCAAAAAGGTAATGGGACTTCCAAGTTCCGTCAATGTTGTTCCTCCTACTTTTTTAGGAAAATCCTCAGGGATTTCTGGGGATGTTTCCAACTCCTTTCCTTTCCCTGCCTCTGATTTTTCTGTCTGAGGAACTTATGTTTCTTGTGAAAGAATTTAAATCTCCTTCATTTTTCCCTTTGTATTTTCTTTATCCTGTGCATTTGTTTCAAAACCTGGGGGAGGCCCTTCCTGCTCTAGAGGAGGGGTCGTGGATTCTCCCTGCAAAACCTTTGGAAAACAACTTCGCCTGTGACTTTGGAAGGACATGAAACCAGTTTGTAAGTCAGGTGATAAGGCTCGTACCCTGTTCAATACCTCCTCATAGGTTTTAACCTCTTTGAATATATCATCATAAACTGATTTTTCATGTTCATAAGATTTCATATTGTAGTGCATCAAATGTTTGTTTACTAATTGATAAGGGTCATGCTTTCTGTGTTTGATATCTACCAGTTTAACTTCTTCTAGTGCTTCGGCTTCCACTTTAGAATGGCCTAGGTTTAGCAATGAAAATTTTCTGATATGTACAGGGAAAATTGCCCAGGACTTCTTTTGAGCTACCTTTAGCTCTATTCCAATACCACCTTTCACTATTTGGTGTGCTACCTCCCTCAATGCCAGTTTGTCCGGGAGGAATTTTGGTAGTGCATGAGGGGGGATTGAACAACCATAAACCCTAATGTAAGAGAAGTTTTCATCAATGAACCAATTGGCTATTGCTTTGATGTTTTCTGAGACTGGCTCAAAAATGCGAGGGGGTTCACAGCCATAAAACATTTTATGCATTGGAATTACTATGAAATGACAATTTTCGTAAAACGCATTCTTAGCATTTTCTTCCCATAGCACAGAGTGATACTCGTGAACGGGTTCGGGGCAGGTTATGTTCCAACTCCAATTCATTAGGGGAAATGGATTCACAATGCAGATTTCTTCCATAATGTACACCCACATGTAAAAGGCCACTAGCTAACCTTTAGATCTTGCAACTCTGTAATTTGAAACTTCTTGGGCTAGGTTATCAGAGAAAATCTTGCTCCAGTTAAAAGTGTATCCTTCTGATGCTTCTTCTAAAAAGGGCACCCATTCTGTAGGAAAATGGCAGGGATTCATTTTTCCGAAAAGTCTACACAACATAAAGGCTACATAGACCATGTACTCGTTCAAAGATGTTGTGGCATAAACCCCATGGGTATCGGCCCTAATTTTTGATGGACATCTCCACCATTCTCTGATTAAATCGAGATAAGTTCGGTTTGCCTCGGTACACTCCTTCCTTTGAAATTCAGCTAAAAACTCGGCATTATAAATGTGCTTAGGATTTGGTGAGAGTTTGTACAATAATTGTATATGCTCTGGCCTGAATGAGCCGACAACGACTGCTTGATTGTTTAAAATGATTCTTGTTGGATATTGACCTTCTCCAAGGCCCAATTGATCATATCATTGTATGCCATGAGCCGAGGGTGTGCTACGATTTTATGAAGCTCCAATTTTGCTATATCCCAAAAGTGATTCTCGGAATCAGCAGGAGAATTTTTTATTTCGTAATCTAGGAGTTCATAGATTTGTGTCCAGGATTTAATTGAGTCAATGGCGTGCATCGTAGTGTCGGATATAATATCTCCTGCCAGGTTACACATCTCCTATGTATCTTCACTCTTCTTTGGTGCTTTCTTTGGCACCATAGCTTTATGTTAGAAGGAAAACCTGTCACAGAAAAGAAGCGTATGAGCTTGGTCGAATGTGAATTACCTTTGAAGGATAGAACAAGCATAGGTTTTGGAACATAGATTTTTAATTCGCCTTAAACTCATTTTATGACAAAAACACTGACAGAGCTGACCTGTAATCAATTACATTTAATGCAAAAAATATTTCTGTGATACGTGCAACATTTATTAGTTATCTGTTTATTAATAAGGCCGTAGTTCGACAATCCTAGATTCAAAATTCAAAAGATTTCATTCAACGGTACCGAAAATAAGAAAATACCTAAGAAGCTTAATTATCGTTAATCATGCTTTTAAAACAGAGTTAGTCCAGTTTATAAGATGATTATGGTTCGAGACTTCACGTTTCGTGGTTTCAGGGATCATGGATACATGAGGTATGTTATTGTTGAACCTCGATTCCCAAAATTGCGAAATCACGATGAGAGTAAATTAACCCTTAAATTTTTGTATTAGTGAATTAATTAATCAGGATTAAAGGCTAACTTCCAAAACAGGGTTAATTCAGTTTAAACATAGAGTATGAGTCGAGACTTCGTGTTTCAGGATTTCGTGGATCATGTTTACAAGAGGTATGTTATCGTTGAACCCTGTATCCCGAAATTGCAATACGATTAACGTAATCTTTAATAATTAGTAACTTCCATATTTTGGTAAATCGGGGATCGAGATTCCACGATTGGATATGTATTAAAACATATATTCTTAGTAAACCCCGAATCTTGAAATTTTTTTAAAGGTTAGTCTTAACTCCTTTAGGTTTTAAGCTTTTCGTGATTTAAAAAATAACTTTACAGAAAGCGCGTCGGGACTTTATAACATTTTTGGTTTTTTTCCTTTAATTATTTAAAGAATAAAGCTTGTCGGGATTTCGGTACCAACCTTTGGAAATGATAGTGAGGGTTATGCTTTATGAAAAGTTGAAACTTGAAAAAGGAAGGTTTTAGTCTTGAAGATAAAAAAAAAGTTAAAAAATGTTTCAACAGTGGCGAAGTCTGAGTCTGTCTCATAGAGTTGGGGCCATCCAGAGGTCTCATGGCCGCAAGATTCTAGTACCATGGTGAGTGTCACGACTAGCGGTCTACTTAGGCAATCAGTGACATGATTGGTGCTTCCTATTTTATACTTGATGTTGAGGTGGAATTTCTGCAAGTATGTGGACCACTTTTGATGGCGGTCATTCTGTAATTTTCCTTGTATCTGCATGAACTACAGTGGCTTATGATCATTGTGGATGATTGTCTCCTTCCCAAGAATGTAGTTTCTCCACTAGCGGCAGGCTTGCACAATTGAGTACATTTCTTTGTCATCAGTAGGGTACTTACAGACAACATCTGATAGTGTCTCACTATGATAGGCCACGGGGTGGCCGTGCTGAGTGAGAATGGAACCATAGCATAGTCGGAGGCATATGTCTCGATCTCAAAGGGTTGTTGTAGCTCTGGGAGTGAAAGTACTGGGGTTGAGCACAAGCGCTGCTTCAAATCATCGAACGCTTGTTGTTGGGACCACCCCCACGCAAATTTCTTCTTACCACCACCCTTGGTTATTTGGCTGAGGGCCCATGCAATATGGGAGAATCCCAACACAAACCTGCAGTAGAGATTGGCAAGGCCCAAGAAGCTCCAAAGCTCGGTGAGTGTGGTTGGTGCTGGTCGGTCACTGATGACTTGGATCTTGGGTGGATCCACATGTACGCCATGTTAATCAATGATGTAGCCTAGGTAATGGACCCTGTCCATGTCGATAGAGCATTTTTCCAAGTTGGCATATAGCCTATGCTGTCGCAGGGTGTGTAGAACCTATTGAATATGTTGCAAGTGTTTGGCCCAAGTCTGTAAATGAGAATGTCATCAAGATGCACCACTACAAAATTATTGGTGAATGGTCACAGGATATCATCCATCAACCTCAAGAAAGTGGCTGGTGCATTTGTCAAACCAAAGGGCATGACCAACCATTCAAAAAGGCCTTCCTTTGACTTAAAGGCGATCTTCCATACATCTATTTTTTCTATCGGGACCTTGTGGTAGCCAGACTCCAGATCAATCTTACTGAATTATTTGGCCCCCGTGAGTTGATCAAGGAGGTCATCAATTCAAAGAATCGGGTACCGGTTTTTTACTGTGATTTTATTCAGAGTTTGATAATCAATGCAGATTCGCCAGGTTCCATATTTCTTTTGTACCAACATGATTGGGCTCTCGCAAGGTGATGAGATGGGACAGATGTGCCCCTTGTGGAGTAGCTCTTGGATCTGTCGTTTGACCTCCTCATTCTCTAATAGAGAGCGATGATAGACTGGCCCATTGGGCAGCGGTGCACCGGAGGTCAGATCGATGGGGTGCTTGACTTGGCAGTGCAGAGGTACCCCGGTAGGTGAGGAGAAGATATATGAGTATTCTTCCACGACCTTGTCTACTTGCTTCTGCTGTGTGGAGAGGTCGGCCATAG
The DNA here is from genome assembly GCA_032191745.1 of Picea mariana. NCBI lineage: Eukaryota > Viridiplantae > Streptophyta > Pinopsida > Pinales > Pinaceae > Picea > Picea mariana. Next base: position 49,107 of record JASDQU010509413.1, on the reverse strand, counting down.
AGACCCTAGATGTGGTTGTGATCTTTCACTTAGTCTGAGAGTGAATCACGAAGAAGACAAACTTCCCCGTCTGAGAGATGACCTTCCTGCATTGCTTAGCAGAGATCAAGGAAATAGCACTAGGTGGGACTGCCTTGGGTATCCTATACAATTTCATGTTCAAAGTAATAATAACACTACGAGGCCTAGAATCGTATACAACATGACGTTTCCAAAAACAAGGTTGGCCCAAAAGAACATCACAAAATTCGAGAGGAGAAACATCACACAATACCTCGTCGTTGAAGGGCTTGATGCCGTATGAAATTTGGCACTGTTGGTTGACGCGAAGATCTCTTCCTTGGCGGAGCCATCCAATGGTGTAGGGTTGTGGGTGTGGCATTGTCGGCAGGGCCAACCGCTTGATGACCTTTGCTGAGATGAAGTTCTTCTGGATACCACTATCAACGATGAAGTGCAGTGGGGTTTCTTTTACCCACATCTCTGAATGGAAGAGGTGCTCTCCTTCTTCTGGCTTGTCTGGTTCACCGTGCTAGAGCTTGGTGGTAGCAACGGTGTCACTGGGTTCCATGTCAATGATCCATCTTCCCCTTTCTAGTTCTGGCTCAGAGTCAGAATCTGCATCTGATTTAGAAGCTTTCACTTCGGCCACCAATTACTGCTTTGAGCGTCAGTCAACAATGTTATGCTAAAGGATCTTATGGAAG
>JASDQU010509413.1:26198-48300 GCA_032191745.1 Picea mariana | reverse complement strand
CACTACCATGTCTCAGTGCATGTTATAGGCATCGATAACAGTGCATTAAATCAATATGAAGGCATCATTGAATATATCTACATTATCACATGCATTATACAATGCATTCAAGTTGATTATATGCACTGTGAATGATGCAAGGTGCATGCATCAACACACTAAAAGGAGCTATTATGTTCTAGTTTGTGTTCCCTACATCAAAAGCAATGGGTCTAGTTAACATCAAGGTGCCATTAAATTCATATAGATTGGCATGTGCACAATGATGTGTGTTAACACACATTACCCACACTAATAACATATTGTCCTACCAATATGAAGGTACTATGATAGAGAAAATAACTATCTCATGTTTGTTTGATGTGTTAAGGTTGAATGAGTGAAATATTGTTATTAGTTCATATACATGATGTGTTAAGGTTGAATGAGTGAAATATTGTTATTAGTTCATATACATTGCATTGTCATTGGTGCATCATATCAATATGAAAGCACCTTAGGTTGTAAATGGAAAATGACCATTAAGATAGTGCACTCAAGCTAGTGGGATGCAATGCCACCCATGCATGAAAATGTTTTTAGGCAAACTACGATATTTAAAAATAAATAAAAATATAATCGTTTTTTCATTGAAAGCATAGAATAATCTGTTAAAATGTAAAGGAAGACATAACAAAATAAAAACCTTGGCTTTCTCCTCGCTATCAATGAGGCGTGGTCACAAAAATGAGGGAACTCTATTCAAAGGGTTTTTTAAATTGAAACTTTAAATTATAATTTGCACAATGAAGTTTGGGGACTAAGAATGTCACTTCAGTGACCGAAATTCAAGGTTAAGGTAAAGTGGAGTGGAACACTTCTCCTTATAATGGAGGAAAGCACTAAACAAATGGTAAAAATAAGGAAAAATAATTGTTTTTTTTTTCTTTTCTTATTTTACCCTACCCTAGTTGCAGTGCATCTATCTCTTCAATTCACCATTGCACTAGTAATTTCTATGATGCACTGACATTTGAGATTTTATAATTGAAAGCACGTCGATGTGCCATAGTAATAACACACAATATATGGCGTGTTATGAGATAAATACATCGATGCACCTATGTTCAAGTGCAAAATGGTGTACGTTTACAATTTATATGCATCAATGATCATTCTTCGCAAAAAACTCCACTTTCTACCTCTATTAAAAACACGTTAAAAACATCAACTAGGAACCTCAACTATAACAAAAATTTGGGAGAATTACCTCCACTAAACCGTATTTTCTTAGTAGTGAATCTTTTGAATTGACATAAAAACATGAGACTCAATAGACCACACCTTTGCTTAAGACAACGGAAAATTCCCTTTGACCTTAACCTTTGGATCATACCCAAATTTGACTCTAGTTTTCCTATTAACACTAGATCAAAAAAATCCATATCATCAAACTACAAAGTAATTGACTAGGGCATTGTTGTTACATTAAAAATATGAATACTCATCTATATAAATTTGAACAATAGGGTTAGAAATAGGAGAAAAGTGATTACCTTGTTAAATACTTTCAAGATATCCATTGGAACTTTCTTATCTACCAAATCCTACTTCGATGTTGCAATATTTAGTTATAGATCACAATGTTAGCCATTTTGAACCCCATTATTCATTATTTATTGGATAAAAGACCATAAACTAAGGATAAAACTCTAAGTGGATAGCAAGGACCAATGGGATCTAAAACATGCAAAATAATGTTGGAGGAAACATAAAGCAAGTAGATTAATCTTAAATGAAAAACACTCTAGTGTGAAAAAATAAAAATTCAAAGCTAATAGTTATGTTGTTTAATTTAGAAAATGTTAAAATTAAGTTTAATTTGAATGATTATCGTTCCATTCTTTTGAAAAAGCATTGTCAAAGGTAAAAGAATTCAAGTATCGTTCAATATTGATCTAAAATGTGAAGGGATTGAATTATGATCACTACATGAAGGAGAAGGTCAAGTTGAATTTATTGTTATACATTATTTCCATTGATGTTATTAGTATTAGCATGATGGCAGGGAGTCTAGTAATCAGCTTGTTGTTTTTCCTAATAACTAACACACAACTTTAGGCATTCATATAACATGTATGCAAAGTTTCCACACAATTTTAGGCATCCATGAAACATTTATACAAAGTTTCCAATGTTTTTTCATTTTCCTTCTTATTTGGCCTTGCCTTGAGGAAAAGCCAAATTATCTTAAGTGCTTTCCTATGTYTGAGTTTTGRAAACATTGAAATACTATGAAATAACTAAATTTAAAGCAYRAGRGTGASWAATTMTATTGGTTGTATAACATTAGTTTGTCTBGAGGAAAAAMCAAATTATCTAAGTGCWTTCYRAAAACATTKAAATACTATAAAATARCTAATATATAAAGCATGAGGTTGAGTAATGATATTGGTTGTATAACATTAGTTTTATAGCATTAATTGTTGGAAATGATAACATGAAATAACATTAGAAGAACCATAATTGCTTCATGCAAGCTACCAATCACAAAGTGTTTGAATAGCTATAAGCATTGATGAGGTACACATGTTTTCTTCTCTACTTTTTTCCCTTGATATCTTGCAACCACTATCTTCTTCCTCTTTAGCAGTGTTGTTCCTCATAGTAGATATTTTCACCCGTAGGGGATCCCACTCCCCTCCTTCTAGTTTTATTGTTACCATCATTCATCATTCTCATTCCTAGATGATACACTATGAGTTCTCATTATTTGCCTCCTTGGAATTCATTTTTTTATTTTTATTGTTTATCTTTAGTTACGATAATCTAGTCTATCAACCAATTAATTTAGACCTATAAAAATGTTTACAAATATCTTAGATGATTTCAATCATATACAAAGAATGCATTATGTGGTTGCTAATTCCATTAAAAAAGAAATGAAAATTTGATAATATTTTAGAATCATTTCAATCAAATATGAATAATGTATTATGTGGCTACTAATTCCATTGGAAAAAGAAATGAAAAATTGATAATATTTTCCAAATTCTTTGTTTAGGTATTCTAATGCATTCATAGATAGGGTGGACATGCACGAGTTTCTTAATCATTGAAACTCACTTCTAGGTAAATGATCCAATTAAAAAAATCATAGACAAACACATTATGCAAGCTAAATATGTCTACGCAAAGCTCTCTTTCCAACCTTCTATTTTCCATCATACTTTAGATTCAATGTGAAATGAAAGGTTACTTTGGAAAATTGTATCTACTTATCTTACAAGAAACTGGTAAAGGACTCTTAGACCATATGTTCATTCTTAAACCAAGTTGTGCAGTGTGCCCATTCTTAGCCTAAATAGTACTTGATTAGTTAGTCTTTAAACCTAAGAGGGAGAATGTTTTTCAAATCCTCAAAAATGCTATCTAAAAGTCACATACCTTTATTACATTATTATTAACCATCGATTGTGTTGATGTATAAACTCTTTATCTTTACTTTTGATCCATATTTATGAGAAGAATGAAATGAAACACAAATCTATAACGTTAATACAGAGGTATGGTGAACAATAAAAGAGCTAAAGTGAGACTTAAATTCTATTCAATAAAGAGATCTGTTGAAACTGTAAAATGCAGAATGAAAACAATCTTGCTCGAATTGTGGTAGCTAATCTCTGAGAAGAGATGTGGTGGCTATGTGCATTCGTCTAAGAACATTACAATGAGGCCTCCAAGAATATTTAACATCAAGAAGTAATAAGAAAACCCAAGACATCCAAAAATCTAACCCTAGTAGATGAAGCGCCAAAATTCATGTGGGCCCCAATGGGGTAAGTTGATACATCAACTTCTCGAGGTCATAACTTTTGCATACGATCTTCGTTTTAGGTGCACAATAGCCTGTTGGAAAGGTTTATCCAAGGAATACACATTTTTCTGTCACACTCTAACACTATTTACAGTGTGACTGTGGCAAGCCCAAAAAAATGTTGTTTATGGCCTCAAAATGGCCCCGGACGTTTAGGACCCAAAAAGATAGAAACAAAATGCTAAGATGTGAGTCAGTTGGAAGAGATGGGTGGCCAACAATATCCACTTGGATCAAATATCCCCCATTAGGAATAAATTTTCTCCATTGCGTTGAGTTCCACCATCAGATGAGGGAATTTCTGTTGAATTTGGCCACGGGTGAGTCACTTTCCTTGGTGCAGGAGCTACCCTGCTTTGACAACATGATAAAGCTGAAGATTATGATGGTGAGTACCCTTGACCTATGTTTCCACGATTTTATTAGTGGATTCCTATTCCATGCAGTCAGGGTTGAGCTATGTCGGTGTTAACTATTCTTCTATCTCTAAGGTGTCCAATAATGGTGGAAAGTATGGTCAAATGAGGTCCACATTAAACATTGGGTGCAAGCTAAGGAAGTGGGGAATGTTGAGATCAAAAGCATTGTCACCCACAACCTTGGTGATGGTGTAAGGTCCATAGAAGAGTGTACAAATCTTCCAATGGGGTCTTGTAAGGCGTTCTTTTTGCAAATGCAACCAAGCTTTATCTCCCACCTGAAACTATTGTGGCACCCATTGTTGATCATGGCGCTTCTTGTACTTGGAATTGGACTTCTACAAAATATCCTGAACCTATTGGAGGATGTGTTAGATTCGTTCAATGAACAAGGTAGCTTTGTTGGCTTTGATTTGAGCATGGGACAATTCTTCCCATGTGGATGCGAGGGGTAGTGCAACATCCATGAGACACAATGGTTTAAATCCCAACCCCACTTGAAAGGGGTGGTGGTTGGCTGAGCTATGTGTGGCTCTGTTGTAACTGTGTTGAACATAGGGTAGAATCTCATCCAATGTGAGTGGATGCTTTGAATTGTACATGCGTAATATATGCACGATCATCTTGTTGGCAACCTCATTTTGGCCATTCGTTTGGGGGTGTAAGGTTGTGTATTTGGTGACCTTGGTGTCCAATCGTGACCAGAGGCTCGAAAAAAATGTTCTAAGGAACCAGTTGTTTCAATATAAGATGATGGTTTGTGGTATCCCAAAATGTATCCACACTTGTTTGAAGAAGAGCTTGGCAGTGGCCTCTGTTGTGATGCTCTTCTTGCAGGTGGGTAGAATCACCATCTTGGAAAATCGATCAACAACCACAAAAAATAAGTCATTTCCCTACTTGGTTGAAGGAAGGCCTGACATGTAGTCCATCAAGATGGATTACCAGGGCCTATCGGGAGTAGGAAGAGGGGTTTACATTCCTTGTTTCTCAATGGCCAATTTGACAATGGCGCAAGTCATGCAGGACCTGATATACTTGTTGAAGTTTTGACCAATAGAAATGTTTCTACAACACTGCCACTTCCTTTTCTATTGATGTTTTGGTAGATGTCAGAGGATATTTCCTTCCTATATTACCTTTATTATATGCGGAGAATATTCTGGAAGCAAGAGATCCATTGGACAGATGTTGAAATACCCTAGAAGAGAAGTCGGCCCATAAGAATAAAGTATGATGAAAAGACACCTTCCCAGAAGAGAATTTGACCTAGCTAGAAGGACGGGAAGACCATAAATAGGAGGCACCTTATCTCATTTTTTCATTCACCCACACTCTCCCAACTACATAGAATCAAGGCACAAGTTTGGAGAAGGCGACACAATTGTTGCAGTGACTCAATTTCTTCTTGTTCAGTGTTTTGGTATCTCTCTCTTTTGCGCTACTCCTCAAGGAGGTGCACTACCTTTGTATGGTGTTGTTGCTATAGCTGGGGTGGTATTTTTGGTTGAGATATAACTTGTGCTATGGTTTATCTGACTGGACTTCCTCTGTGAGCGAAATCTATCTAAGAAAGGTTGTTGGGTTTTTCCCCCATTTTGGGTTTTCCCAGGATAAATCTCTTGTGTTGTTTTTGTCTCGTGTTTATGTTGTTATTGCTCAGTCATGATAGATATATATGTTAATGATGATGAATTAAAAGAACACTAGTATGTTAATAATTCTCTTTAAATAAGGAAAATCCAACATGGTATTAGAGTTGGTTACCTTTAGAACTGTTTGACCACTGGAAGGAAGATTGCTACAACATCACCTTGCAACTACAATACTTTTTCAAGCTCGTTGAGCACTATCCAAAGGAATTTGGGAATAATTCCTTCACAGATAAGTTCACCTTAACCTAGCGCATCCCCTAAAACCCTCAACATGTAGTTTGGGGAAGTTTGAAAAATCGAGGTTTTTTAGTGCTAGTGTTTCTACCGACGAAAATGTCAACCAGTATGAGAGTTGAAGATAGATTGGATGGAGAAGATAAATTCAGATACTGGAATCATATAATACAACTCATTCTATAATAGAATTAATTTTGGGATCACGTCAAGAAGATGCTTCCAGAAACTAAAAATGAAGAAGCAAAGGCAAAGTTCAAGAAGAATGAGGTCAAGGCCAAGAGGATCTTGGCAGACTCAATCAAGGATCACATGATACCCAATGTATCAAAACTAAAGACTACAGAGGAGGTGTTTGATTCCCTAACCAGGCTCTATGAAATAAATAACACCAGTCGGAAGTTTACCCTTCGACGTCAACTTAGAAACGTGATTATGAACAAGTTAGAGACGATAACCAACTTCTTTACAAGGATCTCATAGATCAAAGACTAGTTATCAACCATTAGAGATCCAGTAGAAGATGTTAAACTATTAACCACTACGCTAAATGGTTTCCCTCCCTCTTGGGACCCATTTTTCCAAGGAATTTGTGCAAGAAGGAAGTTACCCAAGTTTGACAAGTTATTGGCAGATTGCTCTCAAGAGGAATCTAGATTGATGTCCAAGAAACAAAAGGTAGATGATGAGGAAAACCAAGCACTTGCAGCACACGTGAAGAAGAGAAAGGAAGGAGAAGAAGGAAATCCAAGAAGGTCTAAGAAGCCATGTCATAATAGGGATATGCCAAAGGTTCAATGCTTTAATTGTAGGAAGATGGGACATTATGCTGGACGATGTCCTCACAAACATGAGAAGGAAAAGAAGAAGAAGCACCATGCACATGCAGCTGATGCTGAAGAACACAAACCCAAAGATGAATAATTTGTATCCATTTCATCACTCACTAGAACCATCACTCAAGGAAGTGATACCTGGCTCATAGATAGCGGTGCTTCCAAGCATATGACTGGATTTAGAAACTTTCTATCAAAATTAACAGAAAAGGACTCCTCACTTCAAGTGGTGCTTGGAGATGATTCCAAGCATGCAATNCAATCTCATTGAGCACTATCCAAAGGAATTTGGGAATAGTGCCTTCACATATAAGTGCACCTTAACCTAGTGCACCCCTTGAAACTCTCAACGTGTAGTTTGGTGAAGTTTGAAAAATCGAGGTTTTTTAGTGCTAGGGTTTCTACCGACGAAAATATCAACCAATATGAGAGTTGAAGATAGATTGGATGGAGAAGATAACTTCAGATAATGGAATCATATAATACAACTCATTCTATAAGAGAATTAATTGTGGGATCATGTCAAGAAGATGCTTCCAGAAACTAAAAATGAAGAAGCAAAGGCAAAGTTCAAGAAGAATGAGGTCAAGGCCAAGAGGATCTTGGCAGACTCAATCAAGGATCACATGATACCCAATGTATCAAAACTAAAGACTGTAGAGGAGATGTTTGATGCCCTAACTGGGCTCTATGAAATAAAGAACACCAGTCGGAAGTTTACCCTTCGACATCAACTCAGAAACGTGATTATGAACAAGTCAGAGACGATAACCAACTTCTTTACAAGGATCTCATAGATCAAAGACTAGTTATCAGCCATTAGAGATCCAATAGAAGATGTTAAACTAGTAACCACTATGCTAAATGGTTTCCCTCTCTCTTGGGACCCATTTTTCCAAGGAATTTGTGCAAGAAGGAAATTACCCAAGTTTGACAAGTTATGGGCAGATTGCTCTCAAGAGGAATCTAGATTGATGTCCAAGAAACAAAAGGTAGATGATGAGGAAAACCAAGCACTTGCAGCACAAGTGAAGAAGAGAAAGGAAGGAGAAGAAGGAAATCCAAGTAGGTCTAAGAAGCCATGTCATAATAGGGATATGCCAAAGGTTCAATGCTTCAATTGTAGGAAGATGGGACATTATGTTGCACGATGTCCTCACAAACCTGAGAAGGAAAAGAAGAAGAAACACCATGCACATGCAGTTGATATTGAAGAACACAAGCCCAAAGAATAATAATTTGTATTCATTTCATCACTCACTAGAACCATCACCCAAGGAAGCGATACCTAGCTCATAGATAGCGGTGCTTCCAAGCATATGACTAGATTCAGAAACTCTCTATCAAAATTAACAGAAAAGGACTCCTCACTTCAAGTGGTGCTTGGAGATGATTCCAAGCATGCAATCAAAGGCATTGGAGAAGACTCGTTACAAATTAACTCAGGTAAACCTCTTTCAATTAAATATATACTATTTGTACAAGGTTTAAAGAAGAATCTTCTATCTATTTCAACTTTAGAAGATAAAGGTTTTAGGGTGGTTTTTGTGGATGGCCAAGTCCTTCTATGGCCCAAGAATTCAACATAAATAAATCCATTGTGATTGGTTTCTGAGAGGGAGGATTGTATAAGTTGAAGGAACACCAAGAACAAGCCCTTCTACATAATAATGTTAGTTCCAATTAATTATGGCACTGAAGGCTTGCACACTTAAACTATATATCATTACCAGTTTTGAGAAAAATGGTTACAGGTCTACCAGAAATCCATATAGACCATGAAGAAGTATGCAAAGGTTGTTCACTTGAAAAGAATGTCAAGGGAATATTTACATGCAGTGATAGCAGATCCAAAGGTATTTTGGAAATCATACACTCCGATGTATGCGAGCAGATGACAGTTCCATCACTTGGAAAATTTGCATACTATGGGTTGTTCATAGACGACTATTCTAGGAAGACATGGATCTACTTCTTGAAAGAAAAATATGAAGTCTTTAACAAGTTTCAAGAATTCAAATCTTTAGTTGAGAATCACTCTGAGAGGAATATTAAATTTTTGAGATCTGACAATGGAGGTGAGTACACCTCAAAGGAGTTTAAAGAATTTTTCCAAGAAGCAGGGATTAAGAGGGAGCTTACAACTCCCTACAACCCCCAACATAATGGGGTTGTAGAAAGAAAGAATAGATCCATCATAGAAGCAACAAAAGGAATGATACATGATTAGGGCCTACCCATGCACTTATGGGAATAAGCATCCATTACAATTATATACGTGTAGAACAGAAGCCCTCATAAGATATTGGGGAACATGACACCTGAAGAGGTGTTTACCAGAAAGAAGCCATAAGTCATTCACTTGAGGATTTTTGGTTGTCCATTGTTTATACATGTTCCCAAGAAAAAGAGAACAAAATTGGAACCTTCAGTAAAGAAGGGCACATTTGTTGGATACAATGAAACTTCAAAGGCCTATAGAATTTACATTCTAGGGAAGAGACAGATCGAGATTAGTTAGGATGTAACATTTGAAGAAGATGAAGCCTTTAGAAGATCAAGGGAATCTCACATAGATGAGGAACAAATAGAGAAAGAGGCTCCAAAAGATGCATTCATGGTAGACTCTACACCTAAAKAAACCATCCCAGAAGTTMATAATGATATGGTAGAGTCAAAAATACCTATATATCTACCTAAAGAAGTTGTGGCTACCAGGAAGAGACCAGCTTGGCTTCGGAACACCTTGCAGGAACCTAAAGGACATGCAGCTCCCAAAGGCTCCTTTAGAGAGAGCAAGAGACAACATAAGTTTTTTAGATATGTGGAACTAATGAGTAACATCATTGATTCAAAACCTTCCACTTTTGAAGAAGTTGTTGAGAAGCCAGGATGGAAGGATGCCATGATGGAAGAGTATCAGTCCATCATGAAGAATGATTTATGGAAGGTCATTCCAAGACTAGATGAGAAGTCAATTGTGAATTCCAGATGGATCTACAAGATCAAGCATGCTGCAGACGATAGCATAGACAAGTACAAAGAAATGTTTGTAGCTAGAGGGTTCTCCCAGAAAGAGGGAAAATACTATGATGAAACCTTTGCTCCTATATTAAAATACACTTCCATTAGATCAATTATTGTCTTTTCTTCCGCAATGGGAGGAAATTACACCAGATGGACGTCAAGACTACTTTCTTGAATGGTGTAATAGAGGAATAAGTGTACATAGAACATCCACAAGGATTCGTGATCCATGGGAAGGAGTTCCATGTGTGCATACTGAAGAAGGCCTTGTACGAACTAAAGCAAGAACCCAGTGCATGGTATGCCAGGATAGTGGATATTTGATGAGCTTGGGATTTACCAAGAGTGAGGTAGATCCTAACCTTTACTATAAGGTTGAGGATGGATGTCAATTGATCTTGGTTCTATATGTATATGACATGTTTATAACAGGAGATGAGAAGCTCATTGATGGGTGCAAGAGGGAGCTCACTTCAGAGTTCGAGATGAAGGATCTAGGGTTGATGCATTACTTCTTGGGATTGGAAGTGTGGAAGAGATCAGATGAGATTTTCCTTAGCCAAGGAAAATATACTACTGAGATCCTAAAGAAATTCAGGATGATGGACTGCAAGTCCATGAGCACACCTATGACGATAAATCTGAATCTCTTGAGTGACAAATATTTAGATTTGGTGGATCCCACAATGTACAGATAGTTGATTGGATCCTTGATACACCTGGTTAATACCAGGCTAGACATATGCTTTTCAGTGAATACCTTGAGTCAACACATGGTTGAACCTAGACAGGTACATTGGATGGAAGCAAAGCATTTGTTGAGGTACCTTCATGGTACGGTTGCATATGGATTAACATATATCTCGGGTGAAGATGTGAAGTTTCAGGGATATACAAATTATGACTAGGTAGGGAGTGCAATGGATCAGAAGACTACTTCCAGATGTTGTTTTAGTCAAGGATTAGGCATGATCTCATGTTTGAGTAGGAAGCAGACATAAGTGGCACTCAGTATATCAAAAACAGAGTATATCATAGCAAGTGTGGCAATCCATGAGGCAGTGTGGCTCTGAAAGTTGCTAGCCAGGATATTTGATCTAGAATTGGAACCAACCTTGATACATTGTGACAATCAAAGTTGTGGGAAGCTTATCGAGAACCTTATATTCCATGATGGGTCTAATCATATAGAGAACAAATATCATTACATTCGAGACATGGTGCATAGAGGAGTTGTGGAGCTCTAGTACATATCCACGGATGAGCAGATAACAGACATTCTCACCAAGCCCTTGTCAAGAGTGAAGAGTGATTACTTAAGGGACAAGATTGGAGTGTTGCCGAATGTTCACCCTCATTAAGAGGGAGGTGTGTTGTTTCTTCTCATGCCTAATAACCCCTCTGGAAAAGGGTTCCTTGGATCAGTCATGCGAGGTGACTTAGGGGGTAATGCACTGTCGAACCTGCTCAGAGAAGAAACATCACACTAATAGTCGTAAGACTATGATGGAGGTTGAGTGACTCTAGACAATAGTTGTGTGCTACTTCAGTGGATGTGTGCTACTTCAGTGGATGTGTTCCACTGGCGGAGGCTATGTGACTCCGGACAATAGTTGTTTTCTACTTCAGTGTTTGTGTATCATTGGCGGAGACTGTGTGTCTCTGGACAATAGTTGTGTGCTACTATGATGGATGTGTTCCATTGGCGGTGGCTGTGTGACTCCGAACAGTAGTTGTGTGCTACTTTGGTGGATGTGTTCAATGAGAGGAGGCTATGTGACTCCAGACTGTAGTTGTGTGCTACTACAGTGGATATGTTCCACTAGCAGTGACTGTTCGTCACTGGACAATAGTTGTCTACTACTTGAAAACAATTGTGATCTTTTGGATGAAATTGTAGTAGTTGTGTGCTACTAGATTATTGTCATGGAGATTGCCAGATTGTTTGGGTGTAGATTTGTGTGCTAGCATTTGATCATAGAGACTGTGCCTGATAATTCAAGCTACCAAAGGCATTGTAGTGGTCGTGCGCCTACTAGTAGACTACAGAGTAGTTAGTGGACTACCAGATGAAGACATCATAAAATATTCCTCCCTAGCTAAGAGGGAGTGTTGATGTTTTGGTAGTTGTGGGAGGATCTTCCCTTCCTAGATGACCTTTCTTAGATGCGGAGAAGATTCCAGAAGCAATATATCCATTAGACAGATGTTGAAATACCCTAGAAGAGAAGTCAGCCCAGAAGAATAAAGTATAATGAAAAGACACCTTCCCAAAAGAGAATTCGGACTAGCTAGAAGGATAGGAATACTATAAATAGGAGGTGCCTTAGCTCATTTGTTGATTCACCCACACTCTCCCAGCTACACAGAAGCAAGGTGCAAGTTTGGAGAAGGAGACACAACTGTTGTAGTGACTCAATTTCTTCTTGTTCAGTCTTTTGGTATCTCTCTTCTGCGCTACTCCTAATGGAGGTGTGCTACCTTTGTATGGTGTTGTTGCTGCAGTTAGGGTGGTATTTCTGGTTGACATAGCACTTGTTATAGGTTTTATCTGATTAGACTTGATTTGTGAATGGAATCTATCTAAGAAAGGTTATTGGGTTTTCCCAGGATAAATCTCTTGTGTTATTTTTGTCTCTTGTTTATGCTGTTATTGCTCAGTCATGATATACATATGTTAATGATGATGAAGTGAAAGAACACTAGTAACACTAATGCTCTATAAATAAGGAAAATACAACATTTTCTACGCTGAAGTGTCCCACCACCCGACTATAGTGAGCTTCCCAAATCAACTTCGCTCGCTTACTTGATGGGACATAGAGATGGCCCATATGGCACAACAACCTGTATTGAAGATGGAAATCAGTGAAAGTTGTGTTTGCTCCCATCATATGATAGGTAGTGGTGAAATCAGGATCTCTCTAGTAGAGTTGGGGCCACTCAGAGGTCTCATGTTCATAGGAGTGTAGCACTGTGGTTAGTGCTGCAACTGGAGGTTGATTGAGGAATTCAATGACACGTTTGGTGCTCCCTGTCTTATAATTGATGTTGAGATGGAGTTGTTGCAAGTATGTGGATGACTTCTAATGGCAATCATTCTTAAATTTTCCTTGTTTATGCATGAACTACAGAGGCTTATGATCAATGTGGATGGCTATCTACTTACGGAGAATGTAATGCCTCCACTGGAGGTAGGATTGTACAATGGAGTAAGTGGGGTACTTATGGACAGTATATGATAGTGTCTCACTATTATAGGACACTAGATGTCCATGTTGAGTGAGAATTGTTCCCACAACATAGTCTGAAGCATATATCTCAATCTCAAAAGGTTGTTGCAGGTCGAGTAATGAGAGTACCAAGGCTGAGCACAAGTTCTGCTTCAAATCATCGAACACTTTCTGTTGCGACAAGCCTCACATGGAAGTTTCCTTGCCACCACCCTTGGTCACTTGGCTAAGGGACCATACAATGTGGGAGAATCCCAACACGAATCTCTGATAAAAATTGGCAAGGCCTAAGAAGCTCCGAAGCTTAGTGAATGTGGTCAGGGCTGGCCAATCACGAATGACCTAGATATTGGCTTAATAGACATGTACCCCATACTCATCAGCAATGTAGCCTAGGCACTAGACCTTGTTCATGGAGAAGGAGCATTTTTTGAAATTTACATATAGCTTTTGTTTCCGCGGAGGGTGCAGAACCTGTTGAATATGTTGCAAGTGTTCCTCCCAACTATTACTGAAAATGAGGATGTCATCTGGATACACCACCACAAAATAATTAGTGAAATTCTGCAAGATATCGTCCATCATCCAACTCATGAAAGTTGCTGGGGAATTTTTCAAGCCAAAGGGCATGACTAGCCATTCAAAAATACCTTCTTTGGACTTGAAGGAAGTCTTCCATACATCGATCTGATCTATTGGGACCTAGTGGTAGCCGGACTTTAGATCAATCTTGCTGAATTATTTTCCCCCCTTGATCTAGTCAAGGAGATCTTCAATTAGGGGAATTGGGTACAGGTTCCTAGTTACTGTGATTTTATTTAGGGCCCAGTAATCAATGCAGAGTCTCTAGGTCTCGTCTTTCTTTTGCACAAGCACGATTGGGCTTCCACAAGGTGATGAAATTGGTTGGATGTGCCCCTTTTCGAAAATCTCTTGGATCTGACACTTGATTTCCTCATTTTTGACAGAGAGCGATGATAGATTGTCTCATTAGGTAGCGGTGCGTTGAGGGTCAAATCAATTAAGTGCTTGACCCGACAGTGTAGAGGTATCCCAGTGGGTGAGGATAAGATGTCTTTGTATTCTTCCATGACCTTATCCGCTTGCTTCTGCTACATGGAGAGACTTTTTGCGGAGGCCATGGATGTGGATGCAACCTTCTGCTCACTTTGAGCGTGAATCATGAAGAAGAAAAACTTTCCGATCTGAGAGATGACCTTCCTGGATTTCTTGGCAGAGATTGAGGAAATGGCAGTAGGTGGGACTACCTCAGGTATCCTGTACAATTTCTTGTCCAATGTAATAATAACATTATGAGTCTTAGAATCATATGAGCATGGCGTTTCCATAAATAAGGCTGGCCCAAAAGAACATCACAAACTTCAAGGGGGGTGACATTACACAATACCTCATCTTTGAAGGGTTTGATGTTGTAGGGTAGACAACATTATTGGTTGATGTGGAGATCACTCCCTTGGTAGAGACATCTGATGGTGTTTAGTTGTGGGTGTGGTGTTGTTGGCAAATCCAACCGCTTAATGACCTCTGCTGAGATGAGGTTCTTTTGGCTACCACTATCAACAATGAAGTGCAGTGGAGTACCCTTCATCCACATTTGTGAATGAAAGAGGTGATCACCTTCCTCTGGTTCATCAAGTTCACCGTTTATTTTTCCAAACTTTACTTCACAAAAATGGATAGAGGTAAAAAAAAAAAAGATTTCAAAGGTTATATCTTTATTTCAAAATGTTTCCAAACTTTGCCAAACTTTACTGAACACAAAATGGATAAAGGAAAAAAATATGTCAAAGGTTTTGTCTTTATTTTAAATTTTGCCAAACTTTACTTCACAAAATGGATAAAGGAAAAAAATATGTCAAAGGTTTTATTTATTTTAAAATAAAGACAAAACCTTTATAATATAAGGCTTTTGGGTAGATATGTGTCATGACTAGGATATATGGAAAAATTTGGGCATATTAAATTCTGATTGCATGATAAGCACATGACAGACAAAGTAATACATAAGTTTATTATAATTATTCTGAAACAAAAACAAGTCTTAAATATAGATATAAAAATACTTGTCTTATTTTAAAATAATAATCTATGATTTGATAAGATGTTTGTTGAAGTTTTGCTTATACAGCTAGCAGGTACAATTCTTCTTTATTATTATAATCATTTAGCACATTAGCTACATAAATAAGATCATTGAAAGAGAAGCAATCACATAAACAATATAGACACACAGATTATCCTGGGAAACCCCCTTGGGGAAGAAAACCCAGCAAAAACTTCCTCAATATAGATGACCAAAAACAAGACATATGATCCTCCTCTACTCTGTCACTAGGAAAGAATAGTGTACCACTTAACCAATAGATACCAAGAGATATACCCAAACTTTCCTTGACGTCACCCCCAGTCACAACAACTTATCCTCCAAGACTTGCGCACTTTTCCTCTTGTTGTAGAGATCACGAGTGAGTGTCCAAATGAGGCACTAGCCTCTCTTATAAATAATGGTCTGGCCAACCTATAATTAGGTCTGGACCGACCTGTCACTTTACCCTCTTAATTTACAATTAAATTTCAAGGCACAATAAGGCCAACTTTTACTAAGGCGCAATAGGGCCTAAATAAATATAATATAATAATATTATTGAACTCTCTCTTAGGTAGAATATTCTTCAAAGTCACAATATTTCAACACTCCCCCTTAACAAGAAGGGTATTTTACTAACAACATTAATAACAATTGACTGGAATCAATACATCATCAAGAGAATGAGAGGGCATCATCATCATCAACATCTAGAACATTGACTAGCACATCTACACATCATCGAAAGTTTTTCTCATCATCAATATCATCATCATTTACAGTATGGATTTCGAGTAACATCATCATCATCATCAACAACAACATGAAGCTGAAACATCAACATCAATAGCATGAAGATAAAACATTATCATCAACAAAACGAGGTTGGAACATCATCATCAATAGCATGAGGTTGGAACAACAACATCATCACCATGAGGCAACAGAATGAGGCAGGTGTATCAACAACATTTATGGTACTCTGACAGACCATCCTTAAAGAACCTTCAAGGTCTACCGAAGAATCATAATATTCCCTAGGATATAAAATCCTAACAATCTATCATGTGGTACTCTGACAGACCATCCTTACCAGACCTTTGGGATCTACCTAGGAATCATAAGATTCCCTAGGATATAAAATCCTAACGGAGCTACCACTACTGACCACAACTGGCATACACATGCACAAGTACTCTGATAGACCATCCTTACCGAACCTTCGGGCTCTATCCAGGGATGATAAATCCTTTAGGATATAAAATCCTAAGAGAGCTACCCGTTGTTGGTCAGGATACCATAGTATCATCAACATCACTCCCCCTTTCTAGGGAGGTCCTTTCGGACAACACCAAGCTTGTTTCATAAGTACTCAAACTTCACACAAGACAGAGGCTTGGTCAACACATCTGTAACCTAGTCATATGTGACAACATATTGGAGCTTTACAACTCCCCTATGCACCATATCATGAATGTATTGATATCAGATCTCTATGTGTTTCGACTTATCATGGAACATCGGGTTCTCCATATATTTATACAACTCTGGTTATTACATAGAATCATGACGACTTCCATCTCTAGATCGAACATACCTATCAACAACTTCTGAAGCCATATGGCTTCACAACTGGTGGAACATGTGGCAATGTACCACGCTTCTATCATGCTAAGAGAAATATTAGATTTCTTCCTGCTTTTCCTTGAAGTCATGGCTGACCCCAAACTGAAACAACATCCTGAAGTGTCCTTTCTTTCTGAAGAACTTCTAGCCCAATCTGAATCAGTATAACCATAGAGTCTGAACTCATGATCTCTAGTATAACAAAGACCATAATCCAACGTACTCTTAAGGAATCTCATCACATGATTTTCAACTACAAGGTGAACATGTCTAGGCTCCACCATATACTAACTCAAGGTGTTCATAGCAAAGCATATATCTGGTCTAATATTCATCAGATACACCAATGATCCAATAATCTATCTATATAGAGTAGCATCAACCAACTCTGACGAAGTATCAACCAGGAGGTTCAAATTCATTTCCATGGGTGTGTTCATGGATTTTCATTCAAACATGTCAAACTTCTTCGATATTTCAACCACATGCTTCCCTTGGTTAAGGAAGATGTTCTCAGGGCTTTTCCAAACTTCAATACCTAAGAAATAATGCATCGGGCCTAGGTATTTCATCTCAAATTATGCACCGAGCTTCCTTTTTCAATTTGTGATGAACTTTTCTTCTCCTGTCAAAAATAATTAATCCACATATAGTAGCAATACAACTGGCTCATCATTCATAACCTTGAAGTAAAGATTAGAATCAACTTTACTCTTGGTAAATCCTAAGCTCGTCAGAAAAATATCAATCATGCCATACCAAGCTCTTCGATCTTGCTTCAACTTGGAGACATGATTCTTCCTGTCTTGTACTTCGAAACCAAATTCTCACATCACATTGTACCAACCTGGTACACTTCCTCAACTGCAACTTAATATTCACAGTCATGTGATAGATCTATGTGCTTTCTGCAAAGAACTATCTGTCTCACTTCCTCAGAGTATGTCCTCTCTTTCATCTTCAATTGTTCCTTTGGGATTGGGACTTTGCACCTGCAGTTGCTCTGAAGTTGAGAATGACTGCTCCATTCTCACTATGGCTGTTGAACTCTGAGAGTAACTCCTCTATTCTATCATGGAAACAACTTCATCTAAAACTGAGAGTGGCTGATACTGAAGGTATATTTTCTTCCTTCATGGAGGAAACTCAAACTCAAATACAGGGACTGGTCCCTTTGAATCTCATACTATATCAGAATCATGTTTGTTCTGGTTGTCCTCATGAACACTGGAACTATTTATTCGATTACTGGAGCAAATGTCTCGTCATAGGCTTCTCCCTCTTGCTGGGAGAATCTTCTAGACACAAACCAGGGTTTGTACATTTTTATACTATTATCTGCAACATGCTTGATCTGTTAGATCAATCTTGAAAGTCACCATTGACTTCCTTTTTGGTCTTAAGGAGAAATCCATATCCCATTCCTTCTAACTGGCTTCCTCCTCTATCACTAAAACAATGGAATATTCCCAGGAGATTTCACATCTCCTAGAAGTCTCAGAAGCTACGATCTAGTCTTCTCAACTCATGGAATTTGTCTATCAGTCCTGGAAGATGTCTCTTTTTCCCATCTGATCCTTTCTGAGATTAGGCTTACTCTGAGTCTTGATTTCTTCTGAGTCTACAAAAAATTCACAGTCTCTACATGATATACTTGGTGTTTGAATGCCAAGTCTTAATATGAAAAGCTGAGTTAAACTTCAAACAAATTTTGCTTCTTGTCAAGGTGGCTTCATTATCCATTGACCAAGTCTACTATGAGCTCTATTCTAATGTACGGTCATCTTTGGAGCCTTCTACTCCTTACAATCAATCTCCATATGAGATACTATGTATCTCAAAAGTAGCTTCTTCTTCATCTTCATTGGTACGTGGATATATACAGTCATGTATACAACTTGGATAGTCTACTCCATGTCTCATCTAATATGTTTCGCCCTGCAACCGATACTATAGCTTCCTCAGGGTTATCACCTATGACCTGCCCAGAACAAGAACAACAAGGGAGAAACAACAGACAAGAATAATACTCTTTATAATAATAATAAAACAATAGCAATAACAATGGTCACAGTAGATCCTTTAGAGCTATCACTTGTGACCTTCCTGAAACAAGGGTTAAAAATAAGAAATACAATAATAAGGAATGAGAAAAACACTCTTCTAGTGTTGTGATTAATCATTCTTCCATGGTAACTTGGAAACAAAACAAGAAGTTTCTCCTAGAGGAGATGTTAGTTATATCTAGTAAATGATTACAGTAAGCATTTATATCAATAGTGCTCACATGCTACCAAGTATTCAATAATAAAACTTTTCAAAGATTGCTATCACAACTATAGTGTTTAGCATTTATCAAACTTTATATGTGTAAATTTGAATCTTATCAATTTAATAAATCAAACCTTGAACTTGGAGTCTTTTCCTCAAGAATGAGTGTGTTTTTTTTTGTTCCAAGTCTCCTTCACTCAAGATGACAAGTACTTTCTTCAACTTGTCCTCTATACTAAGACAATATGTTATCTTGATAGAAATTTGAGTTAGGGAATAAACTCTATAATCTCAACTTTAATCAATCTAATACTTTGACTTCAATGTTGACTAATGGCTAGTATGATAACTTCAACAGATCAAAATGCAACCTGGATATTCAAAAGATTACAATAATTCCATAACAAGTAGAGGCATATCAATGTAATCAAACTTGGGGTGCATAGTTCCTTTGAATGTGTTGGATCTGAGATCCCTCTAGATCTACGATTGTTGTTTAGACAACATATACTTTCTTCTGCAAATACCCTTTAAAATATTGATACATTTTAAGTATATGTAAGTACATATCTCTGACAGTATCGGTAGGTAGTGGCATCATTTGACAACAAAAACAATAAATAGCAAACCTTTAAAACTTCAAAGGTGCTTCAACTTGTAACTTAAAGTTAGCTCTATATTTTCGAGGGTAAGGCGCACTAGGAAAATAAACAAATCAGTCCCAACACTTCACAAAAAAATTCACTGCAATGGGTACTGCAACTGGTGTTGGCACTACAACTGGTGTTGCAACTAGCATGAAGGAACTGGCATTGCAACTACAATTGATAATGCAATTGCAACTATAACTGGTACTGCAACTGCAACTGGAACTGGTACTACAACTGCAACTTAGGGTTTTATGAGGAAACCCTAATTTATCAAACTTCAAATTTCATAATTCAATCCAGGGTATAGATGCACCCTCCTAGGGCAAGTTCCTAGGTGTGGTTACTTTCTTCAATGTCCTCCTCAAACAAGGAAAATGCCATACTTAGGGTTTATACAGAAACCCTAATTTTGCAGCAGCTGCAACATTGAAAACTGAATATGGGAGAGGGTGCGTTGAGGCTAGATATTTCTTTATAAACTGTGATTTGGTCTCTTCCAAGCCTACTCTGATTCCATGTTGAAGTTTTTCTTATACAACTAGAAGTTATGGTTCTTCTTTATTATTATAATCATTTAACACATTAGCTGCATAAATAAGATCATTGAAAGAAAGGAAATCACATAAACAATAGAGACACGTATTATCCTGGGAAACCCTCATGGGGAAGAAAACCCAACAAAAACTTCCTCAATATAGATAGACCAAAAGCAAGGCATACAATCCTCCTCTACTCCTTCACTAGGAAAGAGTAGTGCACCACTTAACCAAGAGATACCAAGAGATAGACCAAAACCCTCATTGACATCACCCCCAGTTGCAACAGCTTATCCTCCAAGACTTGCACACTTTTCCTCTTGTTGCAAAGCTCATGAGTGAGTGTCCAAATGAGGCACTGGCCTCTCTTATAAATAGTGGTCTATTCAGCCTATAATTAGGTCTGGGTTGACCTCTCACTTTACCCTCTTAATTTACAATTAATTGTCAAGGCATAATAGGGCCGACTTTTACTAAGGTACAATAGGGCCTAATTAAATATAATATAACAATATTATTCAAGTCTCTCTCAAGTAGAATATTCTTCGAAGTTACAATATTTCAACATTGTTAAAGGTTTTATTTATTTTAAAATAAAGACAAAACCTTTATAATATAAGGTTTTTGGGTAGATATACGTCTATGGCTAGGATATATGGAAAACTTTGGGCTTATGAAATTCTGGTTGCATGATAAGCACATGACAGACAAAGTGATACATAAGTTTATTATTATTATTCTGAAATATAGATATAAAAATACTTGTCTTATTTCAAAATAATAATCTATGATTTGATAAAGGCAAAAAATATGTCTAAAGTTTTATTTATTTAAAAAAAAATACAAAACCTTTATAAAACAAGACTGCATAGCAACATATACCTGTCACTATCTATGAATTGAATGCAAAAATTTGTGATTCTTGATGTATCCAAAAGTTATTCATAGGCTATTAAAATTTTGACAAAATATCTCGTGCTAGGGAGTAATCCATGAACTATTAAAATTTCGAAAATATCTTTTTCCATTTGTAAACAAGCAGTTTCTCCAGTATCTCCAGTAAAACACTTAAGCTGTATCAGTTGTAATATCTGTACCGATGTTGCTAGATATTGAAAACAACATAAGCATACTAAATAATGATGGATACTTCTATGACAAATGACACCATTAAATGTTTAGTCACCTTTGTTGACGTCGAGTTCTGCAATAGTGATAACAAGTCAAAAACATAATTGGGCATTGCACGGGAAGTTGGTTAAAATATGGAAAGCTTCCATATATTATTTGATAATACTAGCCTTGCTCTTGTAATCACCCATGGAGTCATCGGGCTACTTGAGATGGATTATTGTATGCTCTATTCTTTTTCGTCAGCTGGTAGTGGCTTCCAAATCAGGACAATATAGGCTGATATCATGCCTGGAGAGAAATGTTATTACAATTTTCACAACCTTGTCCTCTTCTTCTCTGCATATGAGGCGGACCTTCAGAGCTTGACTCTAGGGATTTTTGTTGAATCAAATATTTGTTTCTAGTGGGAAACTTTTTGGGAAACTTTTTGTGAGAAAAAGGAAATAGAGGAACCCTCATTATTTATAGTCACGACCACCTGGGAATCCTTCAGGGATGCTATTAAGGAACAATACTAC
>JASDQU010509413.1:0-13586 GCA_032191745.1 Picea mariana | reverse complement strand
AAGCTTAATTACCGTTAATCGTGCTTTTAAAACAGAGTTAGTCCATTTTAAAAGATGATTATGGTTCTAAACTTCGCGTTCGGGGTTTCAGGGATCGTGGATACATGAGGTATGTTATCGTTGAACCCGGATTCCCAAAATTATGAAATCACGATGAGAGTAAATTAAGCCTTAAATTTCCGTATTAGTGAATTAATTAATCAGGATTAAAGACTAACTTCCAAAATAGGGTTAATTCAGTTTAAACATAGATTATGAGTCGGGACTTTGTGTTTCAAGATTTCGGGGATCATGTTGACAAGAGGTATGCTATCGTTGAACCCCGTATCCCAGAATTGC
Organism: Picea mariana; assembly: GCA_032191745.1. Classification (NCBI taxonomy): domain Eukaryota; kingdom Viridiplantae; phylum Streptophyta; class Pinopsida; order Pinales; family Pinaceae; genus Picea; species Picea mariana. Next base: position 13,247 of record JASDQU010509413.1, on the reverse strand, counting down.
GATACGATTAACGTAATCTTTAATAATTAGTAACTTCCATATTTCGAGAAATCGTGGATCGAGATTCTGTGATTGGATATGTATTAAAACATATGTTATCAGTAAACCCCGAATCCCAAAAAACCTTTAAAGGTTAGTCTTAACTCCTTTAGGTTTTAATCTTTTCGTGATTTAAAAAATAACTTTACAGAAACCGCGTCGGGACTTTATAACATTTTTGGTTTTTTGCCTTTAATTATTTAAAGAATAAAGCTTGTCGGGATTTTAGTACCGGCCTTTTGGAAATTATAGTGAGGGTTATGCTTTATGAAAATCCGAAACCCGAAAAAGGAATGTTTTAGTCTTGAAGATAAAAAAAAAGTTAAAAAATGTTTTAGCATAGGCTCCAATTGGGGACCTCGTCTCCTTGTGGGACAAGGAGAATGAGTAGACTTAGTGCCTTTATTCGGTAAATGGAGTCAATGTCTTCTTTCTCCAGAACTTTCTTAGGAAGGGGATACAGAGGGAAAAAGAGATTTCGTCTTTACTTCTTAAATTGTTTTCAAAACTCCCAATGTTGTAAACTCAGCTGCAGCCCCATTCATGATCTTCTCTTTCTTGCTACTGAATTTATGTCTGCTTTAAGATGATCAAAACAATCCTAGGAAATCCAACAGATCTTGCGACTTTTGGCTTGCATCAAATGAAGTAAATTTCGTTCTTTTAATTTGGGAGCCCTGTCTGGACTTGGGATGCAGATCCGGTTTCGAAAAGGCTGGTAACCAGAGTAGAGTGAAATTTACGTATGACAGCCTTACAGATACCTCAGATATTGCTTCACTGCCAACGAGCCTGTTCAGTACCCCAGTGAAGTTATCTGTCCCTTTTTACTGAATTTCCTTTCACCACTTAGAATCATAATTATGCATTTAAATGTTGAGATGAGGGCAATCATTTAAATGAATTTCCTTGCATTGTCTTCTTGGACTAGATTTGGGCAATCAAATATGAATTTCCTTTCACCAGCTGTCTTATATTTTACTTTTTGAACATGAAGTGGGGGAAATTAGTGGTAGTAAGTATACCAGGGATGGTATATGTGTAAAATTTGTAGTGGAGGTCTGTCAAATTGCTTTGATTACCCTGGACCAACCTTTTCTTAACTTTCAAGGCACCTAAGCCCACAGGGAAAAAGGGAAAGATTAATTCTATGGGTTTTCCTTCGAGCAAGCCTAAATCCTTAGAAAACTGTTAAGAAACCTAGGAGAGTCAGGATCGACCTATGCATAACTTTGTTTAGTCATAGAGTGAGGAATTATGAGAATTGTTTTACCTTTTAAGATCTATTTTTCAGCTTCCAAAGCTAAGACGTAATCTCTTCTCCCTCTGTGGGAAACCCGGAAAGATGTTTGGTTTTTTAAGAAGGAAAAACCGAGGGTAGAAAGGGGGGATGGAGAAAGACCTGGAAATCAAAAAACAGGGGTCATGGATTAAACCCAACTCTTGGAACTCTTTCTCAGAGACACTTTTCTCTCTTTGTTTATTTTAATTACCTCTTATCTTTATCTAGGTGAAACTCTTAGGGCCTAGAGTAAGAAATCATTTTTTTAGTGACATATCACACTTACGAGGTAATCATCGCACTTTAAAAAACCTTTGTTTGAAAAATAGACTTCTATGGAATTCATACCTTCACCTTGCCATTTTCGTTCTCATTTGAAACAACGAAAAATCTTTTCTATCACCTATTTTCGACGAATTTATCTTTCGATATATGGCCGTCTATTTGCTCCTTTTGGTTGTTTGGGCTGTAAGCCGAGATTCTGTAAGGGAACAATACGAAGAGTATCAGGGCTTTAAAAGAATTGAATGTATTGAAAATTCGTATTCCTACTTCTAGAAAAACATTGACCTATTTTATTTTTTAACGAAAGTAGACTTACCAAATAAAATTATGAAAAAATAAAAAAGAAACACAAACCGGTATATGCAGTGGGAAATTTGGAAACCAATTATTCCATATAGTGTTTTAAATAATGCCCGTTGACAGGGGCGTTGAGGATTTTACCGTCCAAATTCTCTAACAGAAATGAATTTTTTCCTTCAGGAGTTGTTACCTTGAACGGTTTGTACCAGATGTGATCGAATTTACCATGTTTTGTCGAGTCTTCCTTCCTAGCATCCCATTTAAAAACCAAATCTCCAAGGTGAAAATCTCTATCTATGGCCTTATGATCAAATAGCGCTTTCATGTCGTCCTGGTATTTCTGCAACCTTTCATCCACTTCAGCCCTATATTGTTGAACTTCAATCAGTTGATTTATCCTTCTTGTGACATGATTTGGTTCTTCCTTCATATATTGCCAAAGTTTCATTACGGGAGGCGCTAGATTTATAGGTAACACGTCGGTCTCGTACACCATTTGGAAAGGAGAAGTGTCGATAGACTTTTTTGTGCCTATCTGATTTGCCCACAGAGTGTATTTCAAATGCACATGCCAAGATTTCTTGTTTTCGCCCAACACTTTCTTAATTATATTGATTAGGCTCTTGTTTAAAGACTCGGCCAAACCATTTCCCCGAGGGTAGTATGTCGTGGAATGACCAAGAATAATATTATATTTTTGGCAAAAACTAACCATAGCCATAGATTTAAAAGCCTGTGCGTTATCTGTGACTATCTTTTAGGAGCAGCCAAATCTAGACAAAATGTTCTCTTCTAAGAAATCTATTACCACCGAGTCTGTAGCCCTTCTAGTTGGAATAGCTTCCACCCATTTGGTGAAGTAATCTGTAGCATTCAGGATCCATCTATTTTGAGTTCTAGAATGAGGATTAATTTTGCCTATGAAATCTAATCCCCATTGTTGAAAAGGAGCTTTTGTTTTGACCGGAACCAATGGCATTGCTGGGAGTTTATGCTTGCATAAGAACAACTGGCAAGGGTTGCAAGCTCATACCTTGGCGTTGACGTCTGAGAAAATTTTGGGCCAATAATATCCTTCCCTTAGGATCTTATAAGCCATTTCCCTCCATGCGTGATGTCCTCCACACACTCCTTCATGAAATTGGCTTATGACCTTCTCTATTTCTGATTCAACCAAACAAACCAATAGGAAGCCAAGTGGGTCTTTCCAATACAATTGTCTTTTGGATATACAGTACTTGACCGCATGCAGCTTCAGTGTTCTATCCTTTGATGGGGGTAAGTCACTCGGGCACTTCAAGGTCAACAGGTAGGACACTATTTCTTTGTACCAATCTGATGAAACAAACTTCTCTTCGATTTTGACTTCAGTTATTTTTTCATCGAGCTCATTCATGTCCACACACTCTTCATCTCCCTTTAAGCCATTTATTCCGAGAGCTCTGAAATTTGATTCAGCTAAGAGTTTAGCTAAACCTTTCCCCTTTACTAGTCTCGTTGGTTTTATCTCCAAGCCGAATTCTTGAATTTTTGCAAGCCACCGTCCTCTTTTGCCATCACTGTCGGACCGAACCAAAATATCTTTTACGAAGCTAGTGGGTACGTACACAATCACCATANTGGGTACGTACACAATCACCTTAGAATGCAACACATAGGTTCTGAAAGCCTTTAATGCCTTCACCATAGCATATCCTTGTTTTTCCATTATATTATATCTAAGTTCGGCGTCTCTAAGACTTTTGCTAAAAAATGTTATCGGTTGCTCGAAACCTTCTTCATTTTTCTGGAGGAGAACTGCGACGATTGTGTGTTCGGAGGCGAATAAGAAAATAAGAAAATCCTTTAGATAATTAGGGCTTGCTAGTACGGGTGCCTCGCTTATAACCTTCTTGATGCGTGCAAATGATGCTTTGGCTTCTGTTGTCCATTTCACTTCATTATTTTTCTTTAGCATATCTGTGATCAATTTCACTATTTTAGCAAAGTTTGGAATAAATTTCCTCAAAAAATTTATTTTTCCTAAGAATGACTGAATCTCTTTTACATTCCTAGGGATATTTATTGTGTCTATAGCTTCAACTCTTTTAGGGTCAATTCTAATTCCATCTCGAGACACAATATGGCCCAAGAGTTTACCTTCCTGCATAGCAAAGTGAGACTTTTTGGGGTTTAAAGACAAACCAAACCTGCGCCATTTTTCAAACATCTACTTGAGATTTATCAGATGATCTTCATCAGATTTAGAAAAAATAGTTAGATCATCAAGATAGATAACCACAAATTTGTCCCTTTCACCAATGAAAGTGATATCCATAGCACGTTGAAAAGTATCACATGCATTCATTAAACCAAAAGGAATCTTGTCATACATAAATGTACCCCAAGGGGTGGTGAAGACTATTTTTTCTTTATCGTGTCCGCTTACGGAAATTTGATTGTACCCGAAAAACCCATCAATCATCGACATCCTATTTTCCCCAACTACTTTTTCTAAAATGTGATCCATTTTGGGTAGGGGGTAATTATCTTTGAGGGATGACTTATTTAGATTTATGAAATCGACACATAGTCTAATTTCCCCATTTTTCTTTCTAACCGAGACCAGGTTTTATACCCAATCGGAGTATCTCAGTGGTACAATTATTTTTGCATCCAAAAGATTTTTGACTTCCCTTTCGATCACGGGCAATAAAATAGGATTGATTTGTCTGAGTTTTTGTCTAAAGGGTTTGACACTAGGCTTCAGGGATATCTTATGTTCGATCACAGAGGTGTCATAGGTTCTCAGCTCTTCATATGACCAAGAGAAAATGTCTTTATACTTTCTAAGAAACTCCGTGTATTTACTTTTGGTTTCTGTGGACAGATATTTGGATAGTTTCACCATCTGAGGGTTTCCTTTAGTACCTATGTCACATTCCTCAACCTCTTGAGGTTGAGGCTGTAGAGTGGATCTTGAAGGGATATCATCTTGATTGAATAATCTTTCCAAGGGAATCAGACCCTTGAGGATCTGGTTATTTTTAAGAATGAGCATTCGGTGATTCATGATTTTATTGTGGAACTCTTGAGGATCCTCCCCTTCCTACATGATCCAAATAGGATCATTTTGGTTTTCTTGATCAGTATGTGTTTCGGCAAACTCATCTATTGATTCTAAAAATTTGCAAAGTTGTTCATCGTCCTCAAAGACTTGCCAATGCTGTATGTTATTCAGTATAGAAGGTCGGTGCCTCATTTGTATGTGGTACTTAAGTTTAAACGTGGTGGGAGGTGTGAATGTTGAGGCTGCTTTGGCTAACGCATCAGCCTGTTGGTTTTTGGTTCTTGGAATGAAATGAACCTTGACAGAGGAGAAGAAATTGTCGATCAGATCCCAGACGCAATTTCTGTAGGACCTCAACCTAGGATGTTTGGCCTGGTACTGTCGGTTTACTTGTTTTATGATTAGCTCGACGTCACCAAAGACTTTGAGGTTTTTTATTTTCATTCTCCTAGCGGCTTCTAATCCTAACACTAAGGCTTCATACTCGCATACATTATTTGTGCAGTCCACATTCCACTGTAGCCTATAGGAAAAGGGGATTACAAATTGATCATCAGGAGCCACATGGAGTGCCCCTGCTCTAGCTCCAAAATAGGATGAAGCAACGTCAAAAAATATCTTCCATACACCAGTACTATATATGTCTTTTTTAATTTTTTTCTTTTTCTGTTTTTTCTTCTGTACAACTTTCGTCTATATCTACATCAATATCATCATCAATGGATAAGATACAACTACCTAAATCTTGATCAACAATATATATAGGGTGGTTATTTGGGTTATGTGGATCACCTACCGTGAAAGCCAATCTAGTTTCTTTGTATAAGCGCATGTATTGTCCCCCCAAAACTGGAATCATAGCATACGTCATGTCAAGTTGGAGAGATCCTCCAAGCTTGGCACCCCATGACCTAGATAACAACATACCATATTTCGGAGGGATATCGGCGACCACTACGTCCATAAGAATGATTTTTGTGGGTATTTTTGCCAGACTTACCACCAGGTCTTTAATCATGCCTATGCATTTGACTTTTATTGAATCAAATGAATATAAATCTCCATAAGGCCTAGTGATTTCGAGACCTAAGTTATCCATAATGGCTTTAGGCATCACATTGTGGGATTCTCCAGAATCTAGCATGTAGTTATGGAGTAGGTGGTCGAACAAGGTTAACGTGATATAGAAGGGGGCAACAGTGTCTCTCGCACCTTCGAAATGCGGACCAAATAGTATGTTTGGCTTGTCATCTTCTAAGTTGATGACATCAGCTTGGCTTTCGTCTTCTGAAAAGCTAATCATTTTGGCAATTTGTTTTCTGTATATGGGATTTTTAGCTAGTTCAACAAGTGGGATAGGGATTTTGATTTTGTTTATTTCATTTTCCAGACTAAAATTTCCCAGAGCCTTGTCGCTCTCTATGTTTGGGGCCTCCATTCCTTTTTTTTTAGCTTTTCTTTGTGGTGCAAATTTAGTTTCACTCACAGAGACCTGTGTTTTCACGACGGGTTTTCCTACTAACTTTGGCTTGATAGGTTGCATGTCAGTGGTTTGGGTTTTTGCAGTCTGTTTGTCAGCAACCTTTGGAGCCGCTTCATCAGTTTCACCCCTAGGCAAGATGTTTTTTGTTGGGGCGGTTGGAAGAGTCTTGTTCCTAGGTCTTAAATTGTATTTCTCATGTAGTTCAGCTATAATATCATCTACGATACCCTGATAGGTCAAATCTTCAGAAGTATCGTTGGTAACATCATCTTCCGATCTAATTTCTTTATTTAAGGATTTTTCATAATCTTGTCTTGATAAATAGGGTGATTTACTATCGTCGCCAAGATTATTTATATCCTCATCTAACTCTTCAAAATCTTCTAGGTCTTCCTCCCTGATAAAGTTTTCACTTTTGAAGGGGGTTGGGATTTTTTGATCCTCATTCTTAATTGTTTTCTGTGGGGCCTGAGGATCAGGATTCCTTCCAAAATCCTTCCTAGGAAAATTATCCCTTTTTTATTTATCTAGTTCCATTTTTGAGATCTTATTTGAAATTTATCTAATTACCCTAGCCATCTCATCTATTTTATCTCTCGAGGATTTCCCCGATCTTGAGGATCCACCTTGCTCTTTGAATTTCCTACCTTCTTTGTTTTCGGTTTCTATTTTTTCTTTTAACTTCCCTGATGCCATCATATTCGATTCGATTTCTAGAGAATCATCTTGCATTTTCGTGAGATCTATTGATCTCCTTTCTCTCAATAATAGAGCGAAATCAAGATCAAAGGCTCCAGCGAAAGTCACCTTTATTGTAGGTTGCAAAGGTTTGACCTCGACCGGGATTTTATTATACAACTTGTTAAATCTTTGCGTGAACTCGAGAACTGATTCAGAGTTTTTCTTTATAAGGGCTCCAAATTCAGTTAGGTAATAGAGGTGGTCCCTCCTCTCCCCCCATTGTCTGATAAAAGCATTTTCAAGTTCTTCATAAGATCTTAGAGATCCGGCTGCTAAGGCTCAGAACCAGGTCCTCACTTGTCCTTTGAAATTTTGAACGAGGAGTCTAGAATAGACATCTTCGTGTTCGGTTCTGAGGATGTCGACAAATTGGTCAAAGAATTTTATATGTTCTTGAGCGGTTAAATCTCCTTCCCCTGTAAATTTGGGAAGGCTTTTCATATAATTTTTGGGAATGTCGTGTAGGGGAACTGGGAGGAAAAGGGGGGAATATCCGGTAGCTACCTTAGCAAAGATTCCAGGAAGCGGTGCTTGGATGCCTGCTGGTCCTCCTGCGGCACCGCTCCCATCTCTTGCGCCTCCATGTGCAGCCATTGATGAATTTGAGGCTGAATCTTAGAGTGTGTGAGGAGAAGGTTCACGGAAATCTAGGGTATATAATTCAGGAAAAAAGAAAGTATCGTTTGAAAGGGGAAACGAGATAGATCTCTCAAGTGTTTCCTTAACTTTCAACTATGTAAAATCAGGCTGACAAATAGTATGTATGGGTGAAATGATTTGTTTAAGGGATATTCGTGATTTTAAAATCCTTTTCGAATCAGACACTGGCGAGGTCTGCTTGTCGTCCGGGTTCTTTCTAGTATTCTTTCAGTTAAAATCCAGTTTACTTATCATGGAGTCGCCAAGTGAAAAATGAAGTAGCCTTAGAAGGTTTTCTATCTTTGTTACCTATCAAAGAAAGAAAGTGGCAATGTCGTTCTTCCCAGGAAAAAGTTTCGTTTCTTCTTTCCCCGGCAACGATGCCAAAAAGATGTTGTTCCTAAGTTTATACTTTAAGGATCTAAAGTATACCGTAAAGGCATCCGAAAAATAAAGAGAATTAAGGAGTAAGAATCAATTAGGAAGGGTAAATCAGAGTTGGTTTCTCAACTGTCTCTGTCTAGCTTCCCATTGTTCTTGGATGTTGATTTCTCTCTAACTACCCATGAACGTTCTAATTCGACTCGGGTAGTTGTTGTTTGCAGGATAGTATTAAATAAATTCAAAGCAATGATAGTTTGATCCTATAGGCTAGGTTCTATGTTAGGTTGTCTATTACTTGGGACAGTCATGCGGAGTAAAATTTTATTAAATTATAAATATTTTTTAAAATTTGTTGCTTCAGTTTTGTGGGATAAAATAGAAAAGGAATTTTGGAACTCAAAATAATAACATAATAATAGTAAAGGTTGTTTCCTGTACTTGAAGTAATTTGAGAATATCAAAATAAAAATAAAGTAACATTGTTGGAGAATATGAGGCTTTAATCATGAAAGAATCTCATATCATAATAGAAGAAGGGGAGAAAAACAAAATTTCTAATGAAGTATAAGATATAACCATCCAACAGACCTACAGGTGTTGAAACTACTGATAGCAATCACAGAGGAAAAACTGTAAATGATTAGATAATCAAATAAATTCAAACTACAGTAGAATTTTGAATTAAACTATAGCTGATCATTCATTAGAAAGACATGGAATGAAAGATGTTGAAAGATATTGAAAACAAAGTGAAGGAACACATAGCTTCAAGGTGACAAAATTCAGAATCTCTTCTGCATTATCTATATCATTGTAAATCGGAAAACTTCTAATACAATCGGCTCCCAAAAAACCAAACCCTTTCTCAGTCTTGTGAAATTATATTTATACATGATCAACAAATCTTTTTCCCGTTGGTGATTAACTAACTTCCGAATACTACAGTTGCATGAATGAGCAATGTTGAATCGTTTACATTTCTATTTTAACTGCTTTATTATTTCAAATGATGAAAATATCCAAAACAGTATTTCATGTCTGTGTTGATGAACTTCCTTCTTCTGTTTTAAGACAATGAATACATTTTCCTAGAAATTGTACCAAAACACTGGGAGCTTCTGGAATATCTTTCACCTCAAATAGGAAGAACTTTCTTTGTATTTTAGGCAGACAGTCTTCAATTATCTTTCCTGTGAACTTAATAGTTTGTAACTTTAAGTTCAGCATCACTATCCATTTGTCGATTTGAGCGACATTGATTACCTTTATTTGTGGGATCTCCACCTGAATTTCTTCCATATCCTCCTTGAATATTAACTAATGTTTAACAATGTTAATTTCTCCTAACAACCCTAGACAGTTGTTTCTTCCAATGTTTAATGAAGCTTTCTCTAAAAGGTCAAAAATTCCTTGGTAGTTGTCATTAACCTCTCTGGTTATTTTCTTGTTTTCTGCGAGGTTTGCCTCCCATACTTTGAGTATTATATCACCTTTAATCTTCTCTAAAAAAGATAGCTTTTGAGTCTCTTTGAACTCTTCTTTTGTTGAAAGATCCACTGCTTTTTGAAAAGTTGTTCTGGCTGCTTTCACTTCTCTCTCTTTCAGCAGAATACTCTCCAAGGATTTACTTGTTTCTTGAAAGTAATTCTGAATAAATTCCATCTTAAAAAACACTCCTTGTTTCTCTTTTTCTCTCTTTGTATGTATTTCCAACACCTGGGCTTGGAAGATTTCAAGCTCTACCACTTGATTTTGAATAGAATTAATCTTATTTTGTAATTGTTTATTCATTTCTTGTTGCTGTAGGACTTTTGGTTGACTGACCTGTATTTTTCAGGTTTGCTTCATCTAAGATTGCTTTCAGTTTTTGAATCTCTTGAATGTCAATGAATTGGGCTCATTCTAGACACTTGTTTATCTCCCGACTGATACTTCTTTCAGACTCCTTTAATTGATTTTGTAGTTGTGCTATCATCTGATCTTTCTGCTGCAACATAGTTCTCAAATTACCCACAGAGTATAAATTTGCCGATGTTAAGGCCCCCATTGTGCCTGCTATTTCTGTAGAAAATTCCCCTTCTTTAAGTTTTTTTCCATCTACAATGATCTTTTGCTTTTTCATCATCATTCCTCCTCTTGGATGCATTTCCTGCTTCAGGATAGCCTTCCTCTTTTTACTGAAAAAGTAATCAGAGGAAGGAATCTCATCCCTAGAAATAGGTTCGAGATCACTAACATATGGAGCTCCCTCTTGGGGGTTTCCATAGGTAGAATGCAATGGAGTCAAAAAGGTAATGAGACTTCCATGTTCCATCAATTTTGTTCCTCCTACTTTTTTAGGAAAATCCTTAGGGATTTCTGGGGATGTTTCCAACTCATTTCCTTTCCCTGCCTCTGATTTTTCTGTCCAAGGAACTTATGTTTCTTGTGAAAGCATTTCAATCTCCTTCATTTTTCCCTTTGTATTTTCTTTATCCTGTGCATCTGTTTCAAAACCCGGGGGAGGCCCTTCCTACTCTGGAGGACGGGTCGTGGATTCGCCCTACAAAACCTTTGGAAAACAACTTCGCCTGTGACTTTGGAAGGACATGAAACCAGTCTGTAAGTCGGGTGATAAGGCCCCTACACTGTTCAATACCTCCTCATAGGTTTTAACCTCTTTGAATATATCATCATAAACAGATTTTTCATGTTCATAAGCTTTCATATTGTAGTGCATCAAATGTTTGTTTACTAATTGATAAGGGTCATGCTTTCTGTGTTTGATATCTACCAGTTTAACTTCTTCTAGTGCTTCGGCTTCCACTTTCGAATGGCCTAGGTTTAGCAATGAAAATTTCCCGATATGTACAAAGAAAATTGGCCAGGACTTCTTTTGAGTTGCCTTTAGCTCTATTCCAATACCACCTTTCACTATTTGGTGTGCTACCTCCCTCAATGCCAGTTTGTCTGGGAGGAATTTTGGAAGCGCATGAGGGGGGATTGAACAACCATAAACCCTAATGTAAGAGAAGTTTTCATCAATGAACCAGTCGGCTATTGCTTTGAGGTTTTTTGAGACTGGATCAAAAATGCGAGGCGGTTCACAGCCATAAAACATTTTATGCATTAGAATTACTATGAAATGACAAATTTCGTAAAACTCATTCTTAGCATTTTCTTCCCATAGCACAGAGTGATACTCATGAACGGGTTCGGGGCAGGTTATGTTCCAACTCCAATTCATTAGGGGAAATGGAGTCACAATGCAGATTGCATCCATAATGTACACCCACATGTAAAAGGCCACTGGCTGACCTTTAGATCTTGCAAATTTGTAATTTGAAACTTCTTGGGCTAGGTTATTAGACAAAATCTTGCTCCAGTTAAAAGTGTATCCTTCTGATGCTTCTTCTAAAAAGGGCACCCATTCTGCAGGAAAATGGCAGGGATTATTTTTCCCAAAAAGTATACACATCATAATGGCTACATAGACCATGTACTCATTCAAATATGCTGTGGCATAAACCCCATGGGTATCGGCCCTAACTTTCGATGGACATCTCCACCATTCTTTGATTAAATCGAGATAAGTTTGGTTTGCCTCAGTACACTCCTTCCTTTGAAATTCAGCTAAAAACTCGGCATTATAAATGTGCTTAGGATTTGGTTAGAGTTTGTACATTAATTGTATATGCTCTGGCCTGAATGAGCCAATAACAACCGCTTGATTGTTTAAAATGCTTCTTGTCGGGATATTGACCTTCTCCAAGGCCCAATTGATCATATCATTGTATGCCATGAGCCGAGGGCGTGCTGCGATGTTATGAAGCTCTGATCCTGCTATATCCCGAAAGTGATTGTCGGAATCAGCAGGAGAATTTTTTATTTTGTAAACCAGGAGTTCATAGATTTGTGTCTAGGATTTAATTGAGTCGATGGCGTGCAACGTAGTGTCGGATATAATATCTCCTTCTAGGTTACGCATCTCCTCTGTATCTTCACTCTTCTTTGGTGCTTTCTTTGGTGCCATAGCTTTATGTTAGAAGGAAAACCTGTCACAGAAAAGAAGCATATGAGCTTGGCCGAATGCGAATTACCTTTGAAGGATAGAACAAGCATAGGTTTTGGAACACAGATTTTGAATTCGCCTTAAACTCATTTTATGACAAAAACAATGACACAACTGACCTGTAATCAATTACATTTAATGCAAAGAATATTTCTGAGATACGCGCAGCATTTATCAGCTATCTGTTTATTAATAAGTCCATATTTCGGCAATCCTAGATTCAAAATTCAAAAGATTTCATTTAACGGTACCAAAAATAAGAAAATACCTAAGAAGCTTAATTACCATTAATCATGCTTTTAAAACAGAGTTAGTCCAGTTTAAATGATGATTATGGTTCGAGACTTCGCGTTTCAGGGTTTCGAGGATCGTGGATACATGAGGTATGTTATTGTTGAACCCCGATTCCCAAAATTGCGAAATCACGATGAGAGTAAATTAAGCCTTAAATTTCCGTATTAGTGAATTAATTAATCAGGACTAAAGGCTAACTTCCAAAACAGGGTTAATTCAGTTTAAACACAAATTATGTCGAGACTTCGTGTTTCGGGATTTCGGGTATGTTATCGTTGAACCCTGTATCCCGAAATTGCAATACGATTAACGTAATCTTTAATAATTAGTAACTTCCATATTTCGGGAAATTGGGGATCAGGATTCCGCTATTGTATATGTATTAAAACATATATTCTCAATGAACCCCGAATCCTGAAAAACTTTTAAAGGTTAGTCTTAACTCCTTTAGGTTTTAAGCTTTTCATGATTTAAAAAATAACTTTACAGAAAGCGCGTCAGGACTTTATAACATTTTTGGTTTTTTTCCTTTAATTATTTAAAGAATAAATCTTGTTGGGATTTCGGTACCAGCCTTTTGGAAATGATAGTGAGGGTTATGCTTTATGAAAAGTCGAAACCTCAAAAAGGAAGGTTTTAGTCTTGAAGATAAAAAAAAGGTTAAAAAATGTTTCAACAGTGGTGAAGTTTGAGTCTGTCT
>JASDQU010509412.1:4362-16891 GCA_032191745.1 Picea mariana | reverse complement strand
CCTTGAACTTGAAATAGAGTTCCTCCTATGCACACTATGCACGCGCTCAATGCCTTCCTAACATAGCTTCTACAAAACCCTCAGTGATTCTATTTTCTCTGTGCCTTTATCTGCACAGTCTTCACCTCCAAGGTTTTCAACAACCTTGAGGCTTCCTATTGAGTCTAAGACTTCCTCTGGCGTGCCCTCCTAGCATGTCATTGTCTGAAATTTTGCAAAATTCAGAAGTGCACTCGTTGCACTAGCTTACAGAACCCACAACATTCTATCATGCAACCTCTTGCATGAAGTCTCAAACAACCAGACTTGGAATCAAAGAACCCAATAGACAACAACTTATGTCTGTAACCTGCAAATGCAAACTAACATACATCTACAACATATCATCACACATAAAGACATTCATTCATGAACTCATAAGCACATGAACAACAACATGTAGAAAAAATTGCTCTGTTTGTATTAACATCAATGTCTAATTTCAATGTGTTCGAGCTCGGACTGCAACAAAGTCTCGGCTCCCCTCTCTTCCTTATTCTCTCTCTATTCTTCTCTTTTCTACCTCTCTATCGACTAACTCCTATAGATACAAAGGCTCTTTGTTTTACAAAAGGGGGATCCTCGAGCTCTTCCCTCCATCCTCACCAACTCTCATTAATTCACATTCAATTACATTGAATGACTATCTAGTCCGAATCAGATCTAGATCTCAGCCTTACAACCAATTAAGGAAACCTTTATCTAAATCCTGCACACATGCATGGATTTTTTGGCTCTTTGGCCTTACAACATTTAATACAATTTCAAAATTTGAAATTTGAAAGTGAGAGGGTTGCGCCTCTCCTCAACATTGAACATGCTTAATGTGCTGGCTGGCTAGCGTGTAGCTGGCTTGGAGTGATGCTCTTGCATCATACTCCTCTGCTAAAAAAATCATGAGCTCCTGCTCATGAGCTTCCCAACACCGCTGTTGAAATCCACTTAGATCCCAAATAGTTCTTTGGAGTTGTCCATCTTCTCCACTGCTTCGTTGTTGCTGCTACTATTGTTTCCCTACTACTATGGGAGGTTCTCCTCTGCTAACTTCTTCTGCTAATATGAACACCAGCCTTCTGATATCCTCAATTATCTTGTCCAGCTTCTCCCATGGCTAGCTCTCCTTCTGCAGCCTTCTCCACTACACTTCTTCCCTACAAATGGGTTGATCAACTAGATATCCCCTGCCATCTTCTTCCTCTTTTGTGATATTGAGTTGCCACTCTATTGAAGACTCTAATTCTACAATCCTAGCACTGATCTGTTGCTTAGCTTCCTTCTTTGACAACTTTGCTTCTTACAGTTCTCCTGCTGGTTCAGCTCCAGCTTCCTCCAGCTTCTCCTCAGACTAGAATTTTCCTTCATCTTCTATTGCATGCCTCGGCATTACAGTCATCATCAACTGTTCAGCTCCCTGGCTTAAATTTTTGAGTAAATCCTCGAGATGCTCCACTGCTAACATCTACATGATTGTCTCCTCTCAGTAGTCATATACTGGCTTTGGATTGTTCAACCAATCCTCCAACATTTATAGCTCCTTCTCTCAAAAAGTGAGCATCTCAACTATGTTCTCCTCTTCTGCTACAACTTTCAGTGATGTAGTTATCCCCTGTTTAGCCTCTTGACTAAAAATTTTGAGCATTTCTGTTGGGGTAGATTTTGATGTCTTCTCCGATTCTTATTTATCCCTGACAGTCACAATTGGTTGTCCTTGTGTTGTTGTTGCATCAACAACACAATTTTTTGCCTTAGCTAGGCGATGTGGCAGGAATACCTCTATTCCTGCAATCATCAGAATGATCTTCTAATCTTCCTCTATAATCTCTCCTAGCTGATATGAACCCACCTTTGATTTCATGAGACTCTCACATTGCCTCATATTCTCTCCCTTGCCCACCTAGCAATATGAAGTTTTTCCTCTTCCTCTGTCCACCGGGCAGCCTATGAGATCATTCGATCCCAGCTCAGTGCCCTCCTAGCAATTTGAACTTTCAAAACCACCCTCCTGGCAGTATACGAGACCTTCACTTGATCTCTTTCTATTGCTCACCTAGAAATTTGAAAGTCCATCTCTGCCCACTTGGCAGTCTATGAGGTCTCTTCTCGATCTCTCCTCTTCATCACTGAGATTTTTCCTAGATTTTGGTTCATAGATATGAACCATCTCCTCTTCATTTATAAGGCTTTCAACATACCTCAACCGTCTTCTCAACATCCTTTGCTCTCTTTTGGCCAACAAATCCTTGACTGGCCATTTTACCTTTATTTTCATGGGCCATTCATATACGCAATGAGTCTTTGCATCCTGCTATATCCGCAGTGCAAGCTCGTCCATTCTATCCCTTATCTCAGTGAGTTCTTTATCCATCTCTGGATTTTTTTTCTGATTGTGGTCTTCCCTGTGACCATGCCCATGGTCTTTAGTAGCCATCTTCTACCTTCTACCTGCCATGTTGGAAAGTTTGTTGCTATCACTCTACAACTCACAGAACTTCCATCCTTTTCTCTTCCTTTTGCCTACAATATACCGACAGAAACAATCTTTGATATCACACTTGACGCAAACCCTTGACCCTCAAGCTAAGATCTGCATAGGATCGATCTCCTTTGAATACATAGAACTGAATCAGTTGTTTCAGGCCCTCATTGGAACCCCACAAATTTGATCCATAGGTCTTTCACGAAAACTCCACCAGCACAAGAAATGCACCAGGCATGAGTCTTCACCTCCACACGGCCACCAGATATGACCATGACCTTTTCCGAAAAGGGATTTCAAGTTTCACGACTTCGGGGGGTTTCAACACCAAGATCCTCGGCTCCTTGTCATCAAAAGTGCCGAAAAGGCGAACCCTGAAATGATGAAATGTGTGACCGCAGCCCCACTCCAAAGATACGTCGCGTTTTGCGACTTCGAGGGTTTTCAACTCAAAGTGCCCCAACTCCTTGTCCTTGGGATTTTCGAAATTTTGAACCTTGAAAGGGTTGGTGAGTGAAAAGCTCCCCACTTGGATACTATCAATGTGACCCTTTCCCGTGACCTGGTGCTATTCCTTCGAATTCTTTCAGGTTTTTGTGTTTCGGTATTTCGTGTTTCTGGCTGCAACATTTCTTGACCCTTCGAACTCCTGGGTCCTGGAATGCCAAAATATCGAACCCTAAAATTCCAAAATCCCACTTCAAAGGGAGATCAATGTCTGTGAGCCTCCCCTGATCCGACGACTTACGTTCTTTCAAGATTTCGTGGTTCAATCGTCCCGACTCTTGCCCTTTGTATCTCCTGGTAGACGAAATGTTGAAATGCTGAAATATCTATACTGAGAGATCAACGGTCCATGTCCCTCTTGGACCAATGACTACGATCCAAATGGATCAATGACCCACATCCTTTCAGGAATTTTCCCGAAACCTTGACCGTTTTCCATGTGTCCTCCTTGTGGACAGTCAACATGCTTTCAGGGTTTCATGGGTCCTCACCTTTGCATATATGAGCATTAAACCTCATGCACCTTCTCCTGGATTAGATGGCTATCGGTCCGTGCACCCAGATCTGATGGCCTAGATCTCTTTCTCCCACGGGCTCTCCTCCTGTTTCCTAGACATAGATTCAACTGTCCAAATCTTGTCCTCTACCTGATCCAATGGTAGCTATGCTCCCTCATGAGCTTACGCTTCTTCCTTCCCCTTGGAATATTTCCAAAGTTTCAAAGGCCTTGGCCTTTTCTTTTGCTTCGAAGCCTGTATCCTTAACTCCCGCCTGTATTCTAAGGGTGTTTTCCTTCCTGAGCTTTGTCGATTTTGAAACCTCAAAGGGTTCCTCGACTTCCTTCTCCTCTCGACTATTTCTCTATGTGCAAAGGCACCGTTCCTCCTGAGCTTCTGAACTTGAGACAAGTTCACTCTGAGTGCACTCCTTATGCTATTCCTTCTGAGCTTAAGAATTTCAGACAAGTTCTTATTCGCACACTCCTTGTGCTGCTAAGGTTTTTGGATAACTCAATTCGAAGTACTTCTTGCAAAGAAATGCTTCACACCCTACTGGCATTCTTCTGCTTGATGCACACCTTGCAGAGCCTCTGCACACAACTTTTCTTTCCATCCTAACCTTATCTGTGGCTCTAACCTCAATGTTTCTCCGTCACTTTCTCTCCTTCAAGGGATATAAGCGCCCTCTGGCAACTTATGCTCAAGAACTCCTTATTGAGCCTGCAGGGTGTTCAATAACCCTGTAGGTGCCTTCTCCTTGACACTTCCCTTTCCTATGCACTCTATGCACTCGCTCAATGCCCTCTTCACATAGATCTATAGAACCTTCAGTAGTTCTATCTTCTTTCAACTTGAAATAGAGTTCCTCCTATGCACTCTATGCATGCACTCAATGCCCTCCTGGAAGAGCTTCTACAAAACCCTCAGTGATTTTGTTTTCTCTGTGCCTTTCTCTGCACAGTCTTCACCTCCAAGGTGTTCAACAACCTTGAGGATTCCTCCTGAGTCTAAGACTTCCTCTGGTACGCCCTCCTGGCACGTCTTTGTATGAAATTTTGCATAATTAAGAAGTGCACTCATTGCACTGGCTTACAGAACCCGCAACATTCTGTCATGCAACCCCTTGCATGAAGTCTCAAATAACCAGACCTGGAATCAAAGAACCCAATAGACAACGACTTTTGTCTATAACTTGCAAATTCAAACTAACATACGTCTACAACATATCATCACACATAAAGACATTCATTCATGAACTGATAAACACATGAACAACAACATGCAGGAAAAACTGCTCTATTTCTATTAACATCAACGTTTAATTACAATGTGTTTGAGATCGGATAGCAACAAAGTCTCGGCTCTCCTCTCTTCATTATTCTCTCTCTATTATTCTCTTCTCTACCTCTCTATCGACTAACTCTTACAAATACAAAGGCTCTTTTCTTTTACAAAAGGGGGCTCCTCGAGCTCTTCCCTCCATCCTCACCAACTCTCATTAATTTACATTCAATCACATTGAATCATTTTCTAGTCAAAATCGGATCTAGATCTCAGCCTTACAACCAATTAAGGAAACCTTTATCTAAATCTTGCACACATGCATGGATTTTTTGTCTCTTTGGCCTTATAGCATTTAATAAAATTTCAAAATTTGAAATTTGAAAGTGAGAGGGCTATGCCTCTCCTCTCCATTGAACAAGCTTGATGTGTTGGTTAGCTGGCACATAGCTGTCTTGGAGCGATGCTCCTGCATCATACTCCTCTGCTGAAAAAATCATGAGCTCCTGCTCATGAGCTTCCCAACACCGCTATTGAAATCCACTTGGATCCCAAACATTTCTTTGGAGTTGTCCATCCACTCCACTTCTTCGCTGCCGCTACTGCGCTATTGCTATGCCAGGTACTCCTCTGCTCAACTTCTCTTTGTTGAATGCTTCTGTTGATATGAACATCAACCTTCTAATCTCCACAATTATCTCGTCCAACTTCTCCCATGGCTAGCTCTCCTTCTGCAGCCTGCTCCACTGTAGTTCTTTCCTGCAAATGGGTATATCCACTAGATATCCCCTACCATGTTCTTCCTCTTTTGTGGCATTGAGTTGCCACTCTATTGCACACTCTAATTCCGCAATCCTAGCACTGAGCTGCTGCTCAGCTTCCTTCTCTGACAACTTTTCTTCTGACAGTTCTCTTGCTGGTTTAGCTCCAGCTTCCTCCAGTTGCTCCTCAGACTGGAATTTTCCTTCATCTTCTACTACATGCCTCGACATTACAGTCATCATCAACTGTTCAACTGCCTGGCTAAAATTTTTGAGTAATTCCTCGGGATGCTCCGTTGCTAACATCTGCATGACTGTCTCCTCTTGGCAATCATATACTAGCTCTGGATTGTTCAGCCAATTCTCCAAAATTTCTAGCTCCTTCTCCCAAGGAGTGAGCATCTCAACTGTGTGCTCCTCTTCTGCTACAACTTTAAGTGCTGTAGTTATCCCTTGTTTAACCTCTTGACTGAAAATTTTGAGCATTTCTGCTGAATGCTCTTCTTCTGCTAGGGCAGATTTTGATGTTTTCTCTGGTTCTTCTTTCTCCCTAACAGTCACAACTGACTGTCCTTCTGCTGTTGCTGCATCGCCCACACAATTGTTTTCCTTAGCTGGGCAATGTGGCAGGAATACCTCTATTCCCCCAATCATCATAATGCTCTTCTAATCTTCCTCTATCATCTTTCCTCACTGATATGAATTCACCTCTAAGTTCATGAGCCTCTCAGATGGCCTCATCTACTCTCCCTTTCCCACCTGGAAATATGGAGTTTCCCCTCTTCCTCTGCCCACCTGGAAGTCTATGAGATCAGTCGATCCCAGCTCAATGCCCTCCTAGAAATTTGAAATTTCAGCACTGCCCTCCTGGGAGTATATGAGACCTTCACTTGATCTCTTTCTATTTCCCACCAGGAAATTTGAAAGTCCATCTCTTCCCACTTGGCATTCTATGAGATCTCTTCTCGATCTCTCCTCTTCATCATTGATATTTCTCCTAGATTTTGGTTCATAGATATGAACCATATCCTCTTCATCTTTGCGGCTTTCAACATACCTCAACCATCCTCTCAACAACCTTTGTTGTCTTTTGGCCAACAACTCCTTGACCAACCATTTCACCTTTGTTTTCATCGTCCATTCATATACCCAATGCGTCTTTGCATCCTGTTGCATCCACAGTGCAAGCTCGTCCGTTCTCGCCCTTATCTTAGCGAGTTCTTTGTCCATCTCTGGATTCTTTTTCTTCTTGCAGTCTTCCCTGTGACGATGCCGATGGCCTTCAGTGGCCATATTATGCCTTCTACCTACCCTCTTGGAAAGTCTATAGCTATCACTCTACAACTGAGAGCACTTCTAGCCTTTTCTCTTCCTTCTGCCTGCAATATACCGACAAAAACAATCTCTGATACCACACTTGATGTAGACTCCTGACCCTTGGGCCGAGATCTACACAGGATCGATCTCCTTTGAATCCATAGAGCCAAATTAGTTCTTTTGGGCCCTCAATGCTACCCCACAAATTTGATCCAAAGTTCCTTTACGAAAACTCCACCGGCACAAGAAATGCACTGGGTGTGAGTCTTCACCTCCACACAGCCACCATATATGACCATGACTTTTTTCGAAAAGGGATTTCGGATTTCATGACTTCCAAGGGTTTCAACACCAAGATCCCCGACTCCTTGTCATCAGAAGTGCCAAAAATCCAAACCCTAAAATGTGGAAATGTGTGACCACGGCCCCACTCCAAAGATACATCATGTTTTGCGACTTCGGGGGTTTTCAAATCAAAGTTCCCCGGCTCCTTGTCCTCAGGATTTCCGAAATGATGAACTTTGAAAGGGATCACGAGTGACAAGCTCCCCACTTGAATCATGTCCATGTGACCCTGTCCTGTGACCCGGTGCTATTCCTCCGAATGCTTTCGAGATTTCATGTTTCAGGATTTCATGAATCTGGCTGCAAAAATTATTGACCCTTCGAACTGTCGGGTTCCAAAATGCCAAAATATCAAACCCTAAAATGCCAAAATCCCACTTCAAAGGGAGATCAATAGTTTTGATCCTCCCTTGATCCGATGGCTTGCGTTCTTTCAGGGTTTCATGGTTCAAGAGTCTCGACTCTTTTCCTTTGTATCTCCTAGTAGCCAAAATGTCGAAATGCTGAAATATCTTTGTAGAGAGATCAACGGTTCATGTCCCTCTTGTACCAATGACTATGATCCAACTAGATTGACAACCCATATCCTTTCGAGAATTTTCCCGAAACCTTGACCATTTTCCATGTGTCCTCCTTGTGGACGGTCACAATGCTTTCGGGATTTCGTGGGTCCTCACCTTTGCATATACAATGGTTAAACCTCGTTCACCTTCGCCTGGATTCGATGGCTATCAGTCCGTGCTTCTAGATCTGACGGCCTAGATCCATTTCTCCTACGCGCTCTCCTCCTGCTGCCTGGACGTAGATTCAACCGTCCAGATCTCGTTCTCTACCTGATCCAATGGTAGCTATGCTCCCTCCTGAGCTTGCGCTTATTCCTTCCCCTTGGAAGATTTCTAAAGTTTCAAAGGCCTCAGCCTTTGATTTTGCTGTGAAGCCTGTATTCTCGGCTCCCGCCTGTATTCTAAAGATGTTGTACCTCCTGATCTTTGTCGATTTTGAAACCCCAAAGGGTTCCTTGACTTCCTTCTCCTCTCAACTATTGGTCTGTGTGCAAAGGCACTTTTCCTCCTAAGTTTTTGAACTTGAGACAAGTTTACTCTGAGCACACTCGTTGCACTATTCCTTCTAAGCTTAAGAACTTCAAACAAGTTCTTATTCGCAGACTCCTTGTGCTGTTGAGGTTTTCGGATAACTCAATTCGAAGTATTTCTTGCAAAAAAATGCTTCACACCCTCCTGGCATTCTTCTTCTCGATGCAGACCCTGTAGAGCCTCTACGCACAACTGTGCTATCCATCCTGAGCTTATCTTTGGATTTGATCTCAAAGTGTCTCTGTCCATTTCTCTGCTTGAGGGGATATAAGCACCCTCTGGAAACTTATGCTCAAGCACTCCTTGTTGAGCCTGTAGGGCATTCAGTAACCCTATAGGTGCCTTCTCCTTGACGCTTCCCATTCCTTAGAACTCAAAATAGAGTCCCTCATGTGCACTTTATTCACTTGCTCAATGTCCTCTTGGTAGAGCTCTACATAACCTTCAATAGTTCTATCTTCGTTGAACTCGAAAAAGAGTTCCTCCTGTGCACTCTATGCACGTGCTCAATGCCCTCCTGGAAGAGCTTCTATAGAACCCTCATTGATTCTATTTTCTCTGTGCCTTTTTCTGCACAGTATTCACCTCCAAGGTGTTCAGCAACCTTGAGGCTTCCTCCTAAGTCTAATACTTCCTCTGGCGCACCCCCCTGGCATGTCTTTGTCTGAAATTCCACAGAATTCAAAAGTGTAATCATTGCACTAGCTTACAAAACCCACAATGTTTTTCTATACAACTTCTTGCATGAAGCCTCAAAGAACCTGACCTAGAATCAATGAACCCAACAGATAACGACTTCTATTTGTAACCTGCAAATGAAAAATAACATACATCTACAACATATCATCACACATAAAGACATTCATTTGTGAACTCATAAACACATGAACAACAAGATGCAGGAAAAACTTCTCTATTTGTATTAACATCAATGTCTAATTACAATGTGCTCAAGCTCGAACTGCAACAGAGTCTCGACTCTCCTCTCTTCTCTATTCTCTCTCTATTCTTCTCTTCTCTACCTCTATATTGACTAACTCATACATATACAAAGGCTCTTTTTTTTACAAAAGGGGGCTCCTCGAGCTCTTCCCTCCATCCTCACCAACTCTCATTAATTTACATTCAATTAGATTGAATGGCTATCTAGTCTGAATTGGATATAGATCTCAGCCTTACAACCAATTAAGGCAACCTTTATCTAAATCCTGTGCACATGCATGGATTTTTTGGCTCTTCAGACTTACAACATTTAATACAATTTCAAAATTTGAAATTTCAAAGTGAGAGGGCTGTGCCTCTCCTCTCCATTGAACACGCTTGATGTGGTGGCTGGCTGACACGTAGCTGGCTTGGACCGATGCTCCTGCATCAACATGTATGGTACACTCACAGATAACATATAATGGATGGTAGTACACCAGTGGTATTACTTGATTAGCACAACAATTGGTATTTGTTTGAGATACATGGTTATGTCACTTGGTTCATCATGGAGACATATCAGGAGTGATATGACAGTTGTTTGGCATATTAATAGATGCACATTGTTTGGCATGCTGGTAGATGCATGTGGTTGGCATGGTTGGCATATTGGTAGATGCACATGTTGGCATATGGTTGATACATGCCATTGAAGAGATCTTATGGCACATTGTATGGTATTGATGTACATGGTTGATGTACATGGAAGTTTTGCATGATGGGAAACCAATTGGTACATGGTGTACGTGGGTGATGTTCTACTCATAATTCTCTATTTTATTGTTTCCATATATTTTGTTTCATGATGGTTGCTATGGTATGAGTTTGATGCATTAACAGGTCCAAGGATCATCATATGGTAGCATATTGTTCATCTTGCAGAGAAGATAAGGGGGAGGCATACCCATAGGGGGAGTTATTCCTCTTCCCATGGTTATAGGAGGAGAAAATATCCCTATACTTGAAGAAATCCCACATAGGCATAGCTCCAGGGGGAGCAATGGTCACAGGGGGAGTATGAGCGATGTATCTTTAGAATTACATCATAGTGATATCCATTGTTCAAAATGGGAGAGATTATTCAAAGGAATATCAAAGGAATTTAGATAGGGAGAGCAACTCCAAGGAGAGTTCAAGAAAGGGGAGTTGCCCCAAGGGGAGAATGACCCTTTGTCATTGATGTCAAAGTGGGAGAGATAGTCACATTGATGTGATTGATGATTATTGATGAGGAGAGATAGTCATATTGATTTGACTGATGACTATTGATGTAGAGCATGCCTTGTCTACATGTTGACATCAATGATTGGTGTTGACATCAACGTTGGTATTGCCATCAATGCAAAAGGGGGAGATTGTTGGATCATGTTGTCATTGATGCCAATGGTTTGATTGATTGATGTCAAGTGATTGATTAATGCCAAAGGATTGATTGATTGATGATTGATTGATGATTGATTTCAAAATAAATATGTATTTTCCTCGATGAGAATGGATAGACATGATGCATATGATGTCATGCATAGATGAAGATGGATCAATGAGTTTCCATTGATACATGATGCAAAGATTAATATGGATCAATGTGATTTATTTGATATATGATGCATATATATATTGATCATTATAGTCTTATCATGGTTGATATAGTGCACAAATGGATGAACTCCAAAGTGATCTCCTTATGGTGAAAGCTCTCATAGGAAGACGCTTTATGGTTGAGTTATCCTTGAAGTATGGTTGGAAAACCCATTCTTATATGTGGAATAATGAGATGAAGATAAGTGAATTTGGTAGTGAAACTATCCTAGATGGATAGTTCCTGTCATTCCATTTTCGGTGGTATGTGGAACGTCACATAATTTTTCACGGTTTGAGAGTTATGGCCTTACGAAGATGGATGGCCTTCATATGTTGGCTTGAATCCCCAAAAGGTCAAAGAAGTCAAAGAGCTTGCAAAGAATAAATTATTATTTAAATTATAAATTAAAGTGACAAAGTCAAGAAGGATTATTTTAATAATAAAGTGTGGTAACAAAGTCAAGGAGGAATATTTAAATGATAAAGTAATGGAGAACTTTCTAATTATGGAATGTGGTTAACCCTAAAATGAGGAAAATAGGTTAAGTGATCTAGAAGTGGGTTAAGTGACCTAGAAGATGAATAGTATAAATAAGATGCAAGGGTCTCTTGTGAAAAATATATTTGGGAGTGTCTCTTCTATATCTCTAGAGCACGATTGAAGATCTATTCTGAGAGAGAGAGAGTCTGGAGGATCTCATGAACACATCACAGTTTCAGAAAGTCTGAGATCATGACAAAAGAAGTCTCAGAAGTTCAAAAACCCTAGTTTATGAGGTGTATGTGGGCTACAGTGAGCGCGTACATACATGGGCTGTATGAAGATAAGGCACGCATAGTGGATGAATTCATGGAGATTGGTAGTTGAGATAAGGAATGGCTCTTGAGGACTGAATAAGGTTCCAGATCTACATTATATGGGCTCAGATCTGCCATATAAATTTTGTTATGGTTATATTATGATCTTGATGGATACTATTTCTTTTTGTGTGGTGAATGCTTAAGGAATTCTTGGTATGGATGTTATTATGTGATTTGTGTTGGTTGATGGAGTGAGAAACACTCTTATGATTCATTGCTGATATGATTTCTATAGTATATTTTTTTCTTATACATGATTGAGTAGAATTCATATTATATGGTTGAGAAGCATGAATAAGTTATTGGAGAGATTGGATGTGTTGTGACTAGCTGTGGGTCAGTTTGGAAAGTGAAATACAGAAGAGAATATGATTGCAGGTTGCAGAGGATCTAATTTGATCTTGAAGAGAAAACCCTGTGTAACTTAGAAGGAATACATAGGTTGTAATATAGACTGAACGGATACATACGCAGACTATAGTGAGCCAAAGTGCATACACACATGGGCTGCACTACTGACAGGTCGTGTATGTGTGACAGATTGATATCTGTGGAGGATTATTGCCTCATCTCAGTTGGTGCTGAGGATGTAATTTGAGTCTTGCATATAGAGATGGTTCTCTTGTAGAGTTGTACTCTATTTAATTCTTGTTGAAAAACCCCAAGGATTGAAGTCCATAATAAAAATAAAATAGCACATACATCTTGTGTTCTTTGTGCTCCTTGTGGTGATGATTTGTTGATGATATATTGTTGATATATGTTGTTGATATATGGTCACAT
>JASDQU010509411.1:2896-13880 GCA_032191745.1 Picea mariana | reverse complement strand
GAATATAAATAGAACGTAGTGAACCCTTTGTTTCTTCTTCTTTCCTTGAAAGTGCATCTACCACAATATTATGTTTTCATTTTTTATGTATAATTTCAAATTCATAACCTAGCATCTTTGTAACTTATTTTTGTTGCTCTTCTAAAGATAAGCGTTGCTCTAAGAAGTACTTCAAACTATAATGATCTCTTTTTAATTTGAAGTGTCTTTCTATTAGGTAAGGGCACCATTTCTTAACTACTTATAGTATGACCAACATTTATTTTTCATAAATGGGTTTGAGTAAGTTTTTTCCTTTAAGTTGGTTGCTTCCAAAGGAAAGGAGCCTTCCTTCTTGCATTAAAATTGCATTAATTTCATGGATTGAGACATCACACTCCACAATAAATGTTTTGTGAAGTCAAGTGTGGCCAGGACATGAGTTGAACACATATCCTCAAATTTTTCAAAAGCTTGGGTTGCTTCTCGAGTCTAAGAAAATGCTTCCTTCTTCAATAACGTAGTTAGATGTGTTGTTATTTGACCATAGTTCTTGACAAACTTTCAGTAATAGCCTGCCAATCCTAAGAATCCTCTAAGTTTCTTCAAGGTTTTGGGAGTTGTCCATTCCCTCATGGCTTTAATTTTGTTAGGGTCCACTTTTATACCTTCATAAGATATAATATGAACCAAGTATTCCACTTCTTGAACCCTAAAGGCACACTTGGAAGGCTTTGTAAAAAGTTGTTTCCCTTCCAATAGTTGTAATACTCTGTCAACATGTTGTACATGCTCTTCCCAAGATTTGTTGTAGATTACTATGTCATCAAAAAATACAAATACAAATTTTCCAAGGAAGGGTTTGATAATAGAATTCATCAAGCTTTGAAATGTTGAAGGTGCAATAGTAAGTCCAAATGGCATAACCATAAAATCATAATGATCATCGTGTATTTTAAAGGTTGTTTTGGAATGTCTTCTTGCCTTGTTCTGATTTGATGATATCCTGAATGAATATCAAACTTAATAAAGAAAATTTCTCCATATAATTCATTTGATAATTCATAAATGACAGGAATAATAAACTTATATTTGATGGTCATTTTGTTGATTTTTCTATAATTTGGAAACATACGCCATGAACCATTCTTTTTCACAACCATCACTATTGGTGAAGAGAAAGAACTTTGGCTAGATTGAGTGATGTTGGCCTCTAACATTTCATAGATCATATGATCAATCTCACTCTTCTGTGCATATGGATACTTGTAAGGCCTAATGTTAGGTGGTACACTTCCTGGTTGCAAATGAATAACATGGTCATGATCTCGAGCAGGTGAAAGACCCTTAGGAATATCTCCAAATTCCTTGGAATGATTGTTGATCGGACATCCACTAGAGCAGAGGATATAGATGTTTGAACCTCTAGTGAGCACAGTTGTGAAATTACACCATGGTGCCCCTTTTTGAGTAATTTTATCATGATATTAGAGCTTATCACTTTAGAGGGTTTCCCTTGGATACCTCTAAGTTCAATTTCCTTGCCTTATGAGGAAAATATCATGAAAACATATTGAAAATTAAGGGCCATTGTTCCCAATGATTGTAACCATTGGACCCCTAATACAACATCAACACCACCCATTTGGATGGTAATCATGGGACTATCTAATAAATACACCCCCTTATTAAGCTTAATATTATGGCACTTCCTTGAATAATTTATGGTACCTCCATCTATGATCATTACTTGAAACTTTGGTGATGGAAATACAAAGAAATTGAGACTTTTTGCTAATTTGTAATTGATGTAGTTATGAGTACTACCAGAATCAATCAACATTGTTACGTTTTTCTTTTTGATATATCCTTCTATCTCGAGGGTTTGTGGAGTATCAATGCATGACAAGATATCTTTGGATTAGTCTCTTATAGGTCTAGATATTGTGATGGTTCAAATTCTTGATCTTCTTCCTCTTCACATTCTATGTAGAATAATTTCTTCTCACTACACTTATGCCCCTTATTGTACTTATTGTCACAATTGAAACATAGTCCCTTTTCTCTTCTTTCATTTGTTTGTTGAGGTGACAACCTTGTTGGTTGAGTGAGGTTGGAGAGGGAACATGGTGCTCTCTATAGTTGTTAGTCACCACCCTTCTAGTAGCCATATTTTTGTTTTCCACTTTCCATGCCATACTGAAAGCTTGTTATAAGGTTTTAGGTTCGAAGAGACACACCTCATGTTGAATGTTCTCCTTTAAAGCACCCATATAGAGAAATAACAAATTATCCTATGGAATGTTTTTTACCCTAAGATTGAGCTTTTGGAATCGTTGAATGTGCTCTGCAATTGGACCTTTTGTCGAAGATTTATCAATTGACTAAAGAATGTATTCATTCAGATTTTCATTGGTAGAAGACATCTGAGATTTTTATGGAGACTCGTGTGAGTTGTTCTGTGTTCTCTATGAACATTTCATACTACAGATATAAGTCCATCATTGGGATAAAGAAAGAAATATAGTCCTTTAAATACAATGATGTCATGATTAGTAAGCATATGTCAGCTGGCAGATTTGTCTATTGTTAAATTTATTCTTAAAGGTGTGAATGAGTGGTTTCCAAGATTCACTCAATATTAAACTATCATCTCTGTTGAAATTGTGTGGATGTTTTTCAATCTCTACAACTTCACGGATTCATCTTTTGTTATAGTGATCTTCCATATCAATTACCTTTGCATCTTCAATGCATATCTGATGGTTAGATTTATGAGAGCGCTCAACTACTGCATATTTTTTAGTCCTATCGTGTATGATATTTGTGTAATGTTCCTTTAATCTAACCTTCATTGAGCGACTGGTTTCACCAATGTATATTTTTTCGCATGAGCAAGGGATTGAGTAGACACCCTTTCTCTTCTTGGGATCAATAGGATCTTTACCATTATCAAGCATGTTCATTAAGGAGTTAGGGGGAGAGAACGCAGACTCAATATGTTTTCTTCTTAGAACCTCAACTATTCTATCAGGTGTCCCTCTGATGTAGGGGAGAATAAATCTTATTCTTCTTTCTTTTTCCTTTCATGTGTCCTATTCTCTGGGTTTTTCACTCTTCTAAAGAATTTTTTGATATCTCTCATTCTGTATCCATTTCTTTGAATGGTTTTTGAGAGATGTTTCCTTCAATATATATTGCATATTTATACATGATATCTAAATTTGCAGATATCCTTTTCCTCAACATGATGAAAAATCAGGGTCATGAACAATTGCATACATTACCTTTATAGCAACTTGAGAGGGTCTAATATCATTTGGGATTTTTCTATACATCTTGTTAAATCCTTTGTTGAAATTAAGAACCATCTTCTCATTCTTCTTTTTTTAAGAACCAAATTCAAACATATCATATTGATGATCTATCTTTTTTCCCCATTTTCCCATAAACACCCTCATGGTCAATATCCAATTATCAGTGCAATCTTGAAAGGCAAAAAAATTATCCTCAATGGATATATCATTGTCTCCACTAAAATTAGGTAATAATTTAAGGTAGTTTTCAAGCATTACATGAACATTAGTAGGAAGCTAAAGATCCCCATACCTAGCTGCCACTGAAGGAATAACCCATGGAAAAGGTGGTGGAGGTAGGTTTCCTCTAATAGTCATTCTACACTATAAGTGCTGTAAAATAAGAGACTTGGCTTACGGGGATATAGGCTTATGGAAATGAGGGGATAAATGAAAATGTGATTGTAATTCATTGTGTTCAACAAAGGATAACCCAAAATAAGAGAGGCCAATCAATGTTTTTTGTTTACCTTTAGGTAGATCAATCAAACTCTTTTGAGGGGTTTTAAAAAATAATTGATTTTCAAAATAAAAGAGTCTAAAATGAATTGATCTTCAAGATTTGGGTCAACTGTAGATGCAAGACCTACTTTCCTCCTTTTGTTTTCTTCTATAATCAACTTTTGAGGGTTTGAAAAAAATGAAGTCTCTTTTGAATTTGATTGAGATCTCACGTGTCTCCTCCATTTTTCCTATTTGTAAATGTGGAGTTGCCAGGTGAAATTCTTTAACATGTCTTCTTTACAAATTGAACATAGTTGGTCATATATATTCTTCTTCACTAGCAAGAGACACAACTTCTTCATTTGGCGTTCCCCATGGAAAGAAACTGTCACAACTTTGTCCCCTCGCAACAACGCTAATCAAAATGTTGTTCCTCAAGATGTTCATAGCCATGGAACTATGCCAAAGAATCCACTAAACATTTATACACCACACTACTTTATGTTGATATGAAAGAATCCAATAGTTATAGGGGGTATCCCTCAATTAGATTGTTGTTTTTTTAAAACTTTATTATTATTTAAAGTTTGATTTTAAAGACTTGAAAGAGATGATTAAATAAAGTTAAAKCTAAACATGCAATTTTTTTTTTTTGATTCTCTCGGCACCATTGTTTGTTTTAATAGACATGCAAATAAAGAAGGATGCCAAATTCAAAAGACTTAATATGAGAGGACATTTCCCTTTATGTATCAACAAGAATGACAATCATTGATACCGAAGATTCATAGATAATCAAATAAATATCAAAGAGGTGTGGTAATCTTTAATACATATTAATTGAAATAAAACATACTAGACATTGGCAAAATTATTCCAACTGTTGAAGAGTTGTATACTAGAAGTTAAGTAAGACTTTATATTTTAAAGGATAAAAAATGTTCTTCACATACAGTACTATGGTAATAAATACCATATACCACTAAGGTAATAAATACCATATACCATTAGACAAATATTCAAAAAACCGTTCATGCTCTGAACATTGTAGAAATTTGGTACAGAAAAACAAAATAACACTGGATATTATAGATTGAACATATTGCTTTGAATTTCATGCAATCATCACAACCAATAGAAAAACATCAAGTCTACAATATTTCATTTATATGATTGGATACAAATAATTTCTTGCTTTATGTCCGCAAATAAATGAAGAAAAATTTAATGAAACTTAAGAAGTTTACATGAAAACTAAAGAGAACATACTGATAGAAAAGGGACGAATCCTCAAAATCGAAACAATTACCACTTAAGCTCTGTTTCTAAAGATATTTAATACATGCCATTTTTTCTATTGGTCTCACACTACTGAAAGATTCTATCCCTACTTAAGAAAATGTTAATTCTCTAGAACAACTTCTTTTTATTTCTTGGTAATTTTGTGTCTTCAAGTGCTTCACATTTTTTATTCCGTTTTTAAAAATGGTGCTACTGAAGAAATTGAGCATAAGAATATTAGGACAAGAAGATTGGCGGAAAAGGCCTCAAGCCATAATTCTCAACATTATATTCATCTTAATGATACAAATATATAATACAATAATGAAACCAACTCAATTGTTCTCACATCGACACCTCATCAAGAGATAAGGTAGGAGGAGACAATATAGGAATATAGAAACATACTTAGGATAACAACTATATCCTAGTATGTAAAATATACAAAGGTGGTATACTTAGACTTAATGATTGCATATGAGAAAGAGGCTAACATTCCCCTCCTCAATCATAAGTCCAAACAACAATACCAACAAAGCAGGTGCATAAGTTGGTATATCTCCATGTCTTCATGCTGAAACTCCTGAGCTTAGCAACAATGAAGAACTGCTTGAAAAACCGCCAAATTTGGATGTTGAATTTGTTCATCTGAAATGAACTGGAAGAGAGCTGAGATATGGAAGTGAACAACTACAATATCTGAACATTTCCTGATTGCTTGACAATTCAATCATTTTGCCAAGTATTTTATCTAGAAGAATCTGATGTCTTCTGCTAATTGGTGAACATGTAGTATCACCACTCTACTATCAGTGTATCACTGAAATGCTCTCTGAATCTGTGGTTTGGGATGACCACTAACCAATTGATACCATGTATCTGATCGTTTTTGGATAACCACTAACCAATTTTGACACTTTTAGGTGTCCAACAACATCCCAATGTATATTGTGTATGATTCAATTGTAAGTCATTGAACCATAATTATGTTGAAGTCTTTCATCTACAGACCGCAATTGCCCATTTGGCAAATTTCATGCCCATTTGGCAGATTTGATGTTTGTTGTTGTCGATCCTTTCTGTCTGACAACCATCTTCAATTCCATCATCAATTCCCCCCTTTTTCAGCTGAAAGGAGAGACCATAACTGGTTTCATGAACCATCGTCACTGAAATTTTGAACTCCCCCTCTTAAGGTGTATGAGAGTTACATCATTGTACTACCCCCTTCTATTCTCAAGAGAGTACCATACTTGTTCCATTTGAATACAACACAAAATGGGCATGCAGAAAAAACCACATGTTATCTGATCCCGCGAGGGCCATGCTCGAAAGCTACGCCATAAGGGGACCACTTTGGAGTTATATTCATATTTCACTATTTGCTGCAAGACACATCTTTACTCAAGATTGTATTCTTCGGTAAGGATTATATAATTGTTTGGCAGTTGATGACCATTGCCAAGGATCGATCCACTCATAGTGAATCTTCAATCTTGCAGGTTTCTTCAGTGTTGAACATTTGTCTGAAGAATGGTTATGCTTGCCACAATGTTGGCAAGGACGGAGATGAAAACACTTATTATCCATGTGACCAACTCGATTGCAATGTCGGCACTTAACATCCTTATCTTCAACATTTGAAGTTGAATTTTCTTGAAGGAATCCAATGCTCACACACAAAATTGGTTTGGAGTAATTTGGAATATGAAAACTGTTTTGATTTTCATATCCTAAGCCATGTCGATTCCTATTGAAGTGTAATTCTTCCCAAGGTCTGATGATGGGATTGAAAAGATCATGTTGTATTTGATGACGTGCTTAAGATTTACTTTCACTTATACTTGTTGTATCACTTTGTGCTTTGGCATCTTCTGCTTGCGATTCATCTTCATTAGAATTTGCTTCTGAAGTTGGCTTGTTGATTTGTTCCTTCACCGATTGTTGATCAAAATCATCATCATCATCATCATCATCATAGAGAGGGTTGTTCTGAACAAAAGATAGTTCAGAAAACTTCACTGGCTGTTGACTTTTGAGATCCCTAATTTCATCATTCAATAGTTGGGATAGAGATTGAAGAAGTCTAACTTTAGCTTGCGTCACTTGCAAACAAGTTATCACTGATTGAAGAGTTTCTTTGTTCAATATCACTGTGTTGTCTTCAGTGGTGTTTATTAGAGTGTTCATAAACTCTAATAATTCATGACTTTGCTCCATTTGAACACGCTCACTTGAACTTCTCGTTCACTTGCTCTTCTCGCTCGCTTGAATTTGTTTCACGCTTGCTTGAACTTGCTTCTAGGAATTTGAGGATGTCGGTTACCACCGAAAATGCATCAAAAAACTTGTGATGTTTTACCATGATTTGAGTTAAACTACTCAACCTAGTCAACTTCGACTCAAAATTACAATGAATCTTAGGTGGCGGGCTCAGCCGAGATGCACCCAATTACAAATTCAACTTCACTTGATTTATAAAGACAATTAAACTTACAAAATGACTATTTTCAAGTTACAATAAATCATGATTCTTAAGTTGAATTAATCTTGAAATTTGAATGTGTTGTCGATGCTTTTGAGTCGAGTTCTCCTTTGATGATGAGTTTGTTTTGTCCATTGTTGATATGATTGCCAATTTGATATCTTTGTTGCTTCTTGATTACTTTGCTTGATTGTATTTGAATAACATTATGCATGAGCTTGTGTGTTGCGTAAATGCTAAAATCACAATTGTGTTTATGCCAAAACTAGAAAATAAACAATATAAGCCTCCATGAAAAGATCACCAACACACACTACACAAGGTGTACCTAAGATCCCCTTATTCAATTTCGGGCGGATCTAGGACACAAGAGCCAAATAAAATAGATTTTATTAATACAAATGTTACATGAAGCTTTCAACTAAGCTTCCTTTCTCCTCATTCTACAAATTTCTCCATAAATTGATTACCATGCAATGTCTGCTAGCAATCTTTTACAAATGCCAAAAAGTCCCAAATTTCCAAATTCTAAAGCCTTTGATGAATTTTCAAAAATTGAAAGCCCAAATCCCTGAATACAAAACACCTCCCTTTTCTCTTTTATCTCTCCACATCTTCTTCACAAGCAATGTCTTTCATAATCTTTCATAAAGCCATATTTTTAAATATATAATTTATGTGAAAAGATTTATGTCACTTAGTATGACACAGTGATTCCATTAAATAAAGTGCATAAATGTTGATATGCATAGCACTATTAACTTATGAATGTAAAACTAAAATACTTTTCACAAAGGAAAAAACTAGCTTGAACTTTAAACGACCAACCCGCTTGAACTTTAAACCGCCAGCCATTTTGATGCCATGTTGTTGCGATCTGTTTTTAGGCATTGGCAATTTGTTGATGGTACACTGATAAGAGGCATCTGAAAAGTACATTGTCACGCGATCTGGTCAAGATTGACATAACAACCCTTAACCTTGTTCATATTCTCAAATTATGAATCAAGCTTCGTTGCATACTCTGATCCATCCTCGATGTTCTGAGTTCAATTCTAGTTGATCACAGTTTGTTCTTCCTTCACTTTGATCTACATCAAAAGATCTAATTCCAATTCTGTCAATCCATAATAAAAGATTCACGGTCTATTAACAACGATTAGAAATAAACTTGCATTTAAATTCCAGAGAGTAATTCAAGCTTAGATGGCACCCATGCACTGTCCATATGTTGACCTTGTCAACTCTCTATGCATCCCCTATAGCTTTATTCGATACCATCATCAACCAACGATTCTAATCATTTTCCAGGTTCAACCAATGCAAATAGAGATCCAACAAATCACAATTTCCATCCATTCATTAATCTCATTGATCTATCAGTCCACCTATTAATTGATTGCATGATTAAAAAAGGAAGAACAACAATAGCGATCTTAAAGACTACAATTTCCTTCCAACACTAAAAATCAGTTAAATTTCATTTGGAGGTAAAATTTTTCAGCTCTAGAATTTTCATACCTTGCAACACAAAACTTCGGATCTCATACCCTCTACTGGCCTAATTTTAGATAATGTTTGGGTGCTCCCATGGCCCTTAAATTGGATCCATGGACTTATTAGATCGGATAGAGGAAAATAAATCGATTTCTAGCAGAGATTTTAAATAATTTTACAATCATAGGAACATGCATACCAGATCCATCTGTTTGCATCACTTGCTTTCCTCCTTCCAGTGATGTGTGGAGTTGTGCTCTATCTCTGCATTCCAAGTCAATGGCTTCAATTTTAGATGATTGATCACATTCCCTCTTCAACTAGACACAAGGGGAGTTTGAGACCTCTTCAACGTAGATCCAATTGATCGCCATCGTGGAGTCATCAATGATCAGATCCAACTTTCGCACTGATAGCAACGCAAAACTTTAAACAACCAGACCGAATTTGATTTCCCCCAGATCTATTTCCTGGATGATGTAGCTCGTGTGCCAATTTGCACTTATTTTGCTGCATGATGTTGATGCACCTCACCTCCCATTGAAGACTACCATGGAACTCAAGACTAACATGCCTTTAAGAACAAATAACCTCTGATACTAATTGAAGAAATTGAGCATAAGAATATTAGGACAAGAAGATTGGTGGAAAAGGCCTCAAGCCATAATTCTCAACGTTATATTCATCTTAATGATACAAATATATAATACAATAATGAAACCACCTCAATTGTTCTCACATCGACACCTCAACAGGAGATAAGGTAAGAGGAGACAATATAAGAATCTAGAAACATACTTAGGATAACAACTATATCCTAGTATGTAAAATATACAAAGGTGGTATACTTGGACTTAATGATTATATATGAGAAAGAGGCTAACAGCTACTAGTAGCACCCCCTCCCTTTTTAGGTGTTTTTTTTATATTTTGAATTTTCTGATCCATAATGTTTCCACATTATTTTTTTAAATGCTTAATTTTCCATCTATTTTCAAAATTTTCTATTTTTTTTTTCTTCAACGATGTTTTTACTCATTTTTCCATCCTTCTTTGAATCTTAAAAATATTTTTTTACCATTTACTTTTTTGAAATTAAGAATTTTCATATAAATGTGTTTACTTAATTAATTTATGGTTCCATACTTTTTAAATATAGTGGAAAATATCATTTTTAACACATTTTTTACCTTTACTTCAATACACATAAAATAATTACATATTTAAATAACACTATTTTTCAATATTTAGCAAAACAATATAATTCAATTTTTTTGATAAATTAAAAACTAAAAAAAAGTAAGAAAAAAAATTTGAAAATAATTTTTTTATAAAAAAAAAAAGAGATTAAAGAAAAACTTAAAATACTAAAGAGGAAAAAAAAGAAAAAAATAAAAAATTTATATAAAAATTAAGAAAAAAAAGAGAGTAAAAAAACACATCAGGGATAAAACCAAATTAATAAACCTAAAATAGTAAATTTAATACAAAACCTCTTAACTCAACAAAACTATGGTGATCTTGGAAAGCTTCTCTTAGAAACAAAATTCCAAAGAATCACAAGTAATCACTTACCCTCTTAAAGATTTTTTTTATTTTTTATTTTTTAATTATATATATATATATATATGGTAATCCTGAACCTTGTGACTAGCGAAGGACTGCCTTGGCTGAGATGCCACGACCCAGGGGCATCTAAGCTGTCAAAGTCACCCAGGGATCGCACCCAGCCTAGACCACACCAACCTTTAGCATGGCTAGATTTGAGGTGTCCCCAGGGGTTTCGAACCTGTGACTTTCCCTCCCTCACCGACTGCTCTAGACCTCGAGGACTTTTTTATATATTTTTGAATTTGCACTTGTTTTTTAATATTTTTTTGGTTTTTCTTCTCATATTTTTTTATTTGTTTTTACGTTTCAAGGGATTATATATATATATATA
>JASDQU010509410.1:14684-26116 GCA_032191745.1 Picea mariana | reverse complement strand
TGGTTCCACAGATTGTTTAACAATGAGAACCGATTTGAACTAGCCAATTCAGAAGGTTCATTACCAAATTGACTGGTTTGACATCCAAACCAATTGGTTTGGTACCAAACATGATGAACAAGTCTGGTTTATGATGCAAGAGCATCGTCATCAAAGTGCAAGTGGAGGACAACTCAGTGCCCTAGCACGCATTTTGGATTGATTTTGAATTTAAGATGGAATGTCACACAAATATATTTAAAAGATTGTAATTAAATATGATCTTAAATGTTAGGAGGTTGAACCATCGTGTGAGATCGATGGAGATCGTATTTTCTTATGGCCTTACGAAGTTGGAGGACCGTCTTATGTCATCTAGAAGCCCCAAAAGGTCAAAGTAGTCAAAGTGGTTTAAGAGATTTTAGAAGGTAAATAATAAAGTGAAGTGATGAATGTACTATAAGTAAAATTGAATACAAAATAAATTGTTTAAATAATAAATTTAATGGAGAAATTAGAAGTGGGTTAACCCCAAAATAAGGAAAGTGGGCAACGTGACCTAGAAGATGTTTTTAAGGAAGCTACTTGGAGAGTATAAATAAGAGGCAAGTCTCTCTCATTTAAGACACACTTGAGAATATTGAATACCTATAGGTATCTGAGGTAAACTAAGGATATATAAGCCTAATTTTTGAGGGAAGGTGAAGAAAATAAGGCCAGAATTCAAGGAAGGATAAATTCTTTTGATGATGCTTCCTAAGGTATGTTATTTAGAGGTCATCTCACCATTTTCGCAATAACCTTTTTATAGAATGATTCAGACTGTGAAATTTATATGCCATTGAGGAAAAATATCCGAGTATCTATGGTAAACAATTCATCTTGTGGGTCATTGTATTTTTGGAGTTAGACTCCGTGGAAAATAGGGTTTGTGGCTAGTCCTGAAACTATTCAAAAATAGGTGTTTCAGGTAAAAACATAATAACTTATACATAACAGATCCAAATTTAGTAAGACCAAATTTTTTGGTTAGAGTAAAGTCTTTAGTATTCTATGTAACATTTTCAAATCAATTCAACAAATATTCCATGCAGGGAACACTCTACAAGGTCACTCTCTAAAATAAGCCATAATTCAGTAAGGTGTGCCATTTTTGCTATAAATTTTTTTCTGAGAGGTTCCAAGTAGTGACACCTGGAAAAATTGCATAAAACACACTGAAGAACATTGTCTATCAGTTTCAGATATTAATTCATTACATGTACAAAGTTATGATTATTTTAAGTTAGGGTTGTTGACTAATCCAAAACTAGTCATGTGAGACTAAAGAAAAGTTTGATGAAAATGCTAGTCTCTTGTTGTTAAAGTTAAGGAAGGTTTGTAGGTATGTGATCATATACACCAGGTATATTACAGAGTTACAAATCATATTTTGATGATGAAATTGATGAGGCATTTGGTTGAGGTACATGTCAGGTGCATGGTTGAGACAAGTAGTTGATGAGTTGACACATACATGAGGTTTATAGTTGATGATGTTGGTACATCTTGATAAGTCATAGTTGATGAATAGTTGATACATGATTGGTACATACTTGGTACATGGTTGGAGGCACTTGATAGTAGTATTTTTGACACATGTTTTATGGATGATGTAGCATACTTGTATTATTAGAAGCACATATTGATCTTGGTGATGTTTATGAGTTTTTGTGTTATGCTTGGTTGATGCACATCCTTGAGAGTTGTCTTGGTGATTGATCTTGGTGAGTAGATCTAATTTGGTTGATAACATTGATGAGACAGGTTGTTTTGATAGGTTGTTTGGACAAGTTGTTGTGACAGGTTATTTGTACAGGTTTGGTGTATGGTCGATGCTCTTGCTCATGGTACAGGTTGAGGTACAAGTTGGTGCATGGTTGATGCACTTGTTTATGGTACAGGTTG
This sequence comes from Picea mariana, assembly GCA_032191745.1. Taxonomy (NCBI): domain Eukaryota; kingdom Viridiplantae; phylum Streptophyta; class Pinopsida; order Pinales; family Pinaceae; genus Picea; species Picea mariana. The sequence continues at coordinate 24,190 of JASDQU010509410.1, read as the reverse complement.
ATTACAGGTTGTTTGGTATAGGTTGGTGCATGGTTGATGCACTTGTTTATGGTACATTTTGATTATAGTTTGAGGTGCAGGTTGATGCATGGTTCAGGTTATTGGTATAGGTTATTTGGTGCAGGTTGATTGGTACAGGTTTACAACAGTATATCTCACAGTGATAGTGTGACAGTGGTTCCATCATTCTACTTATACGTCAGGGCAGTTGGATGGGGAAAGGATAGGTTATTGTAGAAACCTTTTGGTTGTAGCCGGAGAACATAGGGGGTTGTAGCCTCCTTCCGGTTGTAGCCAAATAATTGGGGAGTTGGAGCTTCCCTAAAATTGTAGCCTGAGAAACTAGGGGGTTGGAGCCTCTTTCCAGTTGCAGCTGGAAAACAAAGGAAGTTGGTGCTTCCAATGAATGCAATTATTCAAGACATATAAGATAAATCATTATGTGGTTTTCTCCCTCTTTGTGTTTCCACGTAAAACACTGGTGTACTATGTATGTGTATGATTGTTCATTTGTTGATTTCTTATTTACTCTGCAATTATTGGGATATAATGATACATTGATATAACACTTGGATTATATGGTTAAAAAGGATTATATTTCTCTATTACTAATTCACACCGCCCTCTCAGTAATCCAACAGGGGTCATTATATAACTTATTTTTAGGGTTTGGGAAGCGCGCATTGGGGGGCATCCCTTATTTGTTTTTTCCCCTTCCCTCGAACCATTGTTGGTTCCACAGATTGTTTAACAATGAGAACCAATTTGAACCAACCAATTCGGCAAGTTCATTACCAAATTAACTGGTTTGAAATCCAAACCAATTGGTTTGTTACCAAACATGATGAAAAAGTCTGGTTTATAATGCAGGATCATCATCATCAAAGCCCAAGTGGAGGAAAACTCCGTGCCCTAGCACACATTTTGGATTGATTTTGAATTTAAGATGGCATGTCACACAAATATCTTGAGAAGATTGTAATTAAATAATATCTTAAATGTTAGGAGGTTGAACCATCGTGTGAGATATATGGAGATCGTATTTTCTTTAATGTAGTTAATGGTAGTACAGATATGAAATATTCTCTCTTATCTGTCTATACCGATCATTTATTGTAATAATCCTTATTATTTGAAATCTTTTAATTTGATAGGATAACACTAAGGTAGTCAGAGACAAAATATCTATGAGCCTTCTTGTATAAATATGTGTATTGTTTCCCAAATGAGGCTACTAAGAATTATTTGGAAGTAGTTGTTGAAGCTTATTGTTGAGGTTGTTGAGATTTATTTGGAAGTAGCTGCTAAAGATTATTGTAGTTGAAACCTGTTGAAGCTTATCGAGTTGTATGAGCCCATTTACATATCATTTGAATGAATATAACATAGAAGCGTTGTTCCAAATGTTTGGTGTTGTTGTTATTGTGTCTATTTGAATGAATGGTAGGCTTTCTGTGTAATTGCAATTCTTCGTTATTACTTGTTCTTATGTTATGATTGTTTTACATGGTTGAATGTATGAATCTGTGAGTATTAGATAAGTTTCATTTGTTTCTCTTCTAGGATATGTATATGAAAGGTGTGCGTTGATAGAGTCTATTTTGACTCAGAAGCTCAAAAGAGATAACGTGAAGCTTTTATTTGCAAGGAGTGAAAAGTGTCTGCAAGGTGTGCATTGATAGAGTCTGTCCTAGCTCAGAAGTTCGGGAGAGATAACTTGAAGCTATGTTTTCACAGAAGTGGAGAGGACCTCTCAAGGCGTGTGCAGGCAGAAACACACTTAACATTATATTGTTCAGGAGGAACAATTGAGTCATGCAGGAACTATTTCAAGGAGTTCATAGTTGCCCCCAAAGGAGTCAAGTGGAAGAAGCTAGTTGCAAGGTGTGCACAGGGTCGACTTGGGATGAGTGTCGAAGAAGTTATCTTGAAAATTTACAAGGGGTAAGTGTCGAAGAAACACCCAGGAAAAGTTCAAAGCTTCAAGGAGGAACAAGATCATAAGAGAGAGCAGGTGGAAATTATTCAATAGGGAGGATCCCACTAAAAGTTTCCTAATCAATGAGCAAGACCCATTCAGAGGAATCAGGATCTTTCCATACTGTGAGATCTGGGGAAGCTGGATGGAGGATAGTCTTTGAATCCTTCATCATTTCGTGTGTTCAGAGGTTTGAAGGTGTTAAAGGAGTGAGATCACCGAAGTCTCATAGTTGTGAAGTAAATCTAATCCATCGGTATCGACAGGAATACGTGGAAGTAGATCAAAAGGTCCGAGAGATAAAGCTCCAAAAGATTTGTGTGGAGAAAAAGCGATTTTCACGAAATCGCGAAAGCCAAAGATATCTCGACCATTAGATCTAGGAAAAAAACACGATGGAGATCTGTGTCCTTTGGGAGGAGAGTACTACAAAAGAAAAATGAGAATAGTGAAGCCAAAAATCACGAAGGAAGATTCAACAAGAGTCGTTGAGGAATGAAGGGACACATGGAGAGTGGATATTTACTCTGGAGAAAAGTCACTTCAAAGGAATTGGAGTCTGAAGGCATGAGAACTCGCCGAAGCCTGAATTCAAGAAGGGGCTAGCCTGGGGTCATAGCCCTTGCTCATAAGGAAAAGAGGAGCCTAGTGGCGGAGCTAGTGCTCACCACTGAGTGATACCAGGAGTGCAAGAGAAAGTGTGCATGGGTGGAAAAAACCTGTGTGAGTAACAAAAAGGGACCTATGTGAATTAAATTATGGGTCTAGGAGAGACTCGAAGAGATGATTCATCTTAGTAAGTGAAGATCCTTGATTGGGAGGTCACGTAGCCCCTAGGAGGGAGGGGTCCTGCATCAAGTGGTATCAAAGACACAAATTTTAAGTTTATGTAGGAAAGAGAGGAGATAGTCTGATAACATCAACTGGTATCAGATACATCAAGTGGTACTTATGTAAAGGACAAACCTTAGTACCATGCCACCTAATATATGTGTGAAGCAACCTATAGAAAATTGAGTTGTACAAATGAAGATGAGAGAACTTCATGCAAGATTAGATGGTATGGAGATAGCATAAAGAAGATCACTTGATGATAGAGAAGTCATTGATGCAGAGAGAGAAGAGATGGAAGTTGAAGGAGTTGTAGGAGATGATGTTGCAGAAGAACACTTGTTGAAAGTTGTTGTCAAATTGGAAGAAAGAGAAAAAATAGAAATCCCAATGTATGAAGGAAACTTAGATGTTGAAGAATTGCTTGTTTGGATACAAGCATTGGAAAAATACTTTGATTATGAAGAATTTGATGAAGAGAAGAAAGTGAAACATGTTGTCACCAGATTGAAGGGACATGCAACACTGTGGTGGTATGAACTGCAAGTTGGCAAAAGAAGCAAGGGAAAGCAAAAGATCAAGAACTGGGATAGAATGGTAGCCAGGATGAAGGATAAATTCATACCCAAAGACTGTGAGATAAATTTGTTCAGGAAGTTACAGAACCTAAGACATAAAGGATTGACAGTAAAAGAATACATCGAGGAATTTTATAAGCTGAACATCAGGACTGGACAAAGAGAAAACGATGTTGAAAAGATTTCCAAATATATTAATGGCTTGAGATATGAAACACATGATGAAATCAACATGATAATAGTAAGGACAATGGAGGATGATTATCATATTGCACTAAAGGCAGAAGAAAAGTTGGCCAGGAAACAATCTCAATGAAGTAAAGGAAGAATTTTGAATAGAGGTAAGGGAATTCTCCATGAAAAGGCACATAAGCCCAAGGTTGAGACTGTAAAACCACACAGTCACTCAGAAAGAGAAGGAAGTTCCCAAGGGAGATAGTATGGTGGAAGGAACGCTTTTCCTCGAGGAAGAGTATGAGGCAGATGAGGAGAGGTAAAGGGTTATTCCTGTGGAAAAACATGACACGTGTATTGGGAATGCTCTGAGAGAAATAAAGAAGGAGGAGGTGAAGATCACATTTCAGAAACGTAGAGGCGAAATGTTGAGGAAAAAGGTGCAGAAGATGGGAGATATTTGATGATGAAGAAGTTTCTCTTGAAGCCAAAGCTAGAGGTGGAAAAACCAGTGCAGAGGAACAATTTGTTCTGAACTTCTTGCAAGACTAAATTTAGGGTATGCAAGGTGATAATTGATAGTGGGAGCATTGATAACTTAGTATCCACAAAAATCGTGGAGAAATTGGAGATGGCGATAATTGCACATCTGAGCCCATATAGAGTCTCATGGTTGCAGAAAGGTCACCAGGTAATGGTAACTAAACAATGACTAGTTAAATTTAATATAGGAGGATATGTAGATGATATTTTGTGTGATGTGATTCCTATGGTTGTATGTCATGTATTTTTGGGGAGACCATGGAAGTTTGATAGAAACTTCATTCATGATGGGAGAAAAAATACTTATACCTTGGAGAAGAATGGTAGGACACACATGCTACTACCCATAGAGGAAAATAAAGTGAAGGAAGAAGCCAGCACAAGTATACTTTTCATGAGTGGGAAGGAACTCCTAAGTGAAGTCAAGAAGGAACAGGGGATGCAATTTGTTGTGATAAGGAAGCCCAGAGTTATCCTTACACATACTTCTATGGATGATCTTCCTGAAGAAATTATGGAGCTATTAGAAAATTATGCTGGCAAAGTAGTGGATGAATTACCTAGCTCATTGCCAACCATCATGAGTATCAACCATAACATTGATCTCATACCAGGAGAAATTTTTTAGAACAAAGCAACATACATATTGATACCTCAAGAGAATGATGAGGTAAAGAGACAAGTCCAGGAATTGATGGACAAGGGTTTAGTCAAAGAGATATTGAGTCCGTGCGTAGTACCAACTGTGTTGAGTTCAAAAAAGGATGGAGGATGGAGAATGTGTACAGACTCAAGATCCATAAACAAAATCACCATCAGGTACATATTTCCTTTTCTAAGTATGTATTACTTAATGGATTGTTTGAGCATAGCAAGCTATTTTTCGAAGATAGACTTGAAAAGTGGATATCACTAGATAAGGATGAGAGAAGGTGATGACTGGAAAACAACCTTCAAAATGAACGAAGGGTTGTATGAGTGGATTTTTATGCCAATTGGCTTGACAAATGCCCCAAGTACTTTTATGAGGTTAATAAAAGAGGTATTGAAATATTTTATTGGTAATTTTGTGATTGTATATCTGGATGATATATTAGTCTTCTATAAAACTAAAGAAGAACATTTGGGATACTTAACATTAGTAATAAGAAGGTTGCAGCGGGAGAAGTTGCTGATAAATCTGAAGAAATCCTGTTTCATGAAGACATAACTCATTTACTTGGGTTTTGTAATCTTTTCAAATGAATTGAATATGGATATAGAAAAGGTGAGAGAAATTAGAGAATGGCCATAGCCAAGTAGCATATTCGAGGTGAGAAGCTTCCATTTATTAGCAAGTTTCTATCAGAAGTTCATTAGAAATGTCAGTGGTATTTGTGCACTGATATTAGATATGGTGAAGAAGAGACACGAGTATTTTGTGTGGATAGAAGAATATGAGAAAATCTTCAGGATATTAAAAGAGACGATAACAGAACAACAAATTCTGGTCTTACCAGATTTCGAGAAGACATTTCAAGTATGATGTGATGCTAGTGGAGTACAAATTGGAGCAGTATTAAGTCAAGATAATAAGCATGTTGCATATTTCAGTGAGAAGTTGAATGACACCAAGAGAAAGTACTCCACATATGGTAAATAATTTTATGTAGTAATTCAAGCATTAAAGAAATGGAGGCACTACCTTGTTCCAAAAGAATTTGTTTTGTACATCGATAATGAGGCTTTACAATTGATAACTAGATAGGAGAAGTTAAATAAGAGACATGCTAAGTGGATAGATTTTATACAAAAGTTTACTTTTGTCATGCTAAGTGGATCAAGTTCTGGCAAATCTCAGGAAGGAAAGGTTCCCAAGGGGGGCGTATAACAAATTGAAATTGAAGAAGATAGGACCATGCAAGATCCTAAGAAAATTTGATGCCAATGCCTATGATATTGAGCTGCCAGAGGGTGTGGGTATATCATCCATATTCAACATTTCAGACCTGTATCCTTACACGGATGATGACACCAAGGATTAGAAGATAAAAAATCGATCCAATGGGAGAAGTAGATGCATGTAGCAGAAAATTTGCAGATGGAGAAGATCTTAGATCAGAGGATTGGTAAGAAGACCAGGAGGAAAACCTATTTTGAATATTTGGTAAAGTGGAAAGGCCACCCAATAGAAGATTCCAGTAGGGTAAATGAAGAATATATTCAGAAGCATGGAAATTCAGTGCAGGAGCTCATGAGCAAGAGTCCATGATTTGTTGTCCAAAGGAGTATGATGTAGAAGTATCATCATCAAAGTGCAAGTGGAGGACAACTCAACACCCTAGCATGAATTTTGGAGTGATTTTGAATTTAAGATGGCATGTCATGCAAATATCTTGAAAATATTGTAATTAAATAACATCTTAAATGTTAGGAGGTTGAACCGTCATGTGAGATCGATGGAGATCATATTTTATTTAATGTAGTTAATGAAAGTACTGATCTGAAGCATTTTCTCTTATCTGTCTATACTGATAATTTATTGTAATAAACCTTAGTAGTTGAAAGCTTTTAATTTGATAGGATATCACTAAGGTAGTCGGAGGGAAAATCTCTATGAGCCTTCTTGTATAAATATGTGTATTGTTTCCCAAATGAGGCTACTGAGACTTATTTGGAAGTAGTTGTTGAAGGTTATTGTTGAGGTTGTTGAGATTTATTTGGAAGTAGTTGCTAAAGATTATTGTAGTTGAAACCTGTTGAAGCTTATCGAGTTGTATGAGCCCATGTACATATCATTTGAATGAATATAATAGAGAATGTTTGTTCCAAATGTTTGGTGTTGATGTTATTGTGTCTATCTGAATGAATGGTAAGATTTTGTTTAATTTCAAATCTTTTTTATTACTTGCTCTTATGTTATGAATGTTTTACATGGTTAAATGTATGAATTTGTGAGGATTAGATAAGTTTCAATTGTTTCTCTTCTACGAGATTTATATGCAAGGTGTGCATAGTGTCTGCAAGGTATGTGTTGACAGAGCCTAGTTCAACTCAGAAGCTCAGAAGAGATATCGTGATGCTTTTCTTTGCAAGGAGTGAAAACTGTCCGTAAGGTATGTGTTGACAGAGTCTGTTCCAGCTCAAAAGTTCAGGAGTGATAACTTGAAGCTTTGTTTGCATAGAAGTGTAGAGGACCTCGCAAGGAGTGCATAAGTAGAAACACACTCAATTTTATATTGTTCAGGAGGAACAATTTTTTCGTGCAGGAATTGTAGAAAGGAGTGCACAGACACCCCCAAAGGAGTCAGGTGGAAGAAGCATGTCACAAGGTGTGCACAGGGTCGTCTTTGGCTAAGTGTCAAATAACTTATCTTGAAATACCCAGGAGAATTTCAAAGTTTCAAGGAGGAACAAGCTCAGAAGAGAGAGAGGGTGAAAGTTCTTCAGTAGGGAGGAGCCCACTGAAATTTTCCTAATCAACAAGAAAGACCCATTCGAAGGAATTGAGATCTTTTCAAACCGTGAGATCTGGGGAAGCTGCACGGAGGATAGTATCTGAATCCTTCAACATTTCATGCATTCGGGGGTTTGAATGTTTTCAGGGAGCGGGATCGCCGAATTCCCTAAGATGTGAAGTAAATCTAAGACATAGGTATCAAGGGGAATACGTCGCAGCAGATCATAAAGTCTTGGAGATAAAGCTCCAGAAGATTTGCATGGAGTAAAATACATTTTCACGAAATCGCGAAGGTCGAAGAGATATGGACCATTGGATCCAGGAAGAAAACATGGTGAAGATCCATGTGCTTCAGGAGAAGAGTACTCTGGAAGAAAAACAAGAATAGTGAAACCAAAAGTCCTGAAGATGGAGTCAACAGAAGTTATTGAGGAACAGAGGGACACGTGGAGAGTGGAGATTTACTATGGAGAAAAGTCACTTCGGAGGAATTGGAGTGTGAAGGCACGAGAAATCACTGAAGTGCAAAGTTGAGAAAGGGCTAGCCAGAGGTCATAGCATGTGGTGATAAGGAAAAGAGGAGATATATCTCACCACTAGTGTTACCAGGAGTGCAAGAGAAAGAGTGTGTGGGGGGAACAAACCAGCATGAGTAACAAAAAGGGACCTGTGTGAATTAAATTCTGGGTCTAGGAGAGACCCGAAGAGCTTATTCGGCTCACTAGGAGGGAGGGGTATTGCATCAAGTGGTATCAGAGCCACAAATTTTAATTTTCTATAGGAAAGAGAGGAGATAGTTTGATAAAATCCAGTGGTATTAGATACATCAAGTGGTACTTGTGTAAAGGAGAAATCTCAATACCAAGCTGCCTAAAAGACGTGCGGAGAAACCTGTAGAAAATCAAGATATAGAAACGAAGATGAGAGAAATTTGCGCAAGATTATATGTTGTGGAGACAACATAAATAAGAGCACATGATGTTGGAGATGTCAATGATGCAAAGATAAAAAGATGTGGAATTTGAAGGAGTTGTGGGAAAAGATGTTGCAGAAGAACGCTTGTTAAAAGATGTAGTCAAATTGGGAGCAAGAGAAAAAAATGAAATCCCAATGTATGAAGGCAACTTAGATGTTGAATAATTGCTTGATTGGATACGAGAAATGGACAAATACTTTGATTATGAAGAAGTTGATGAAGAGAATAAAGTGAAACATGTTGTCACTATATTGAAGGGACATGCAACATTGTGGTGGGATGAACTGCAGGCTGATAGAAGAAGCAAGGTAAATCAAAAGATCAAGAACTAGGATATAATGGTAGCCAAGATGAAGGATAAATTCTTACCCAAATACTATCAGATAAATCTATTCAAGAAGTTACAGAAACTGAGACAAAAAGGATTGAAAGAAAAAGAATACACCGAGGAATTTTATAAGTTGAACATCAGGGTTGGATAGAGAGAAAAAGATGATGAAAAGATTGCTAGATATATTAATGGCATGAGATATGAAATCCAGGATGAAATCATAATGATAAAATTAAATAAAGTGGAAGATGCTTATCAAATTGTGCTAAAGGCAGAAGAAAATTTGGCCAGGAAACAAAGTCAACGAAGCAAAGGAAGCACTCTGAACAAAGGTAAGGGAATTGTCCATGACAAGGCATAGAATCCCAAGGTTGAGACTGGAAAACCATTTTTCTCCCTTGACCAATTTTTGGATATCCTTGATCATGTTTGACCTCTTTCGGGACTTCGCCATGCTGGTCGAAGGCGGAGCGCAAGTCAAAGTGTAGATCACGGGATTGCGTCCCCATTTTACGATAGTTTTTTGGATTAGGGTTTATGTAATGGGTATGGGATGTCAGATCATCATTTTACCCATGGTTAGGCCCATTTTGTAATATATAAATAGATAGCTAGGCTATGTAAGAAAAGAGAAGATGCTAAGTGCTCGATTTCTA
>JASDQU010509410.1:3203-14634 GCA_032191745.1 Picea mariana | reverse complement strand
TTTACGATAGTTTTTTGGATTAGGGTTTATGTAATGGGTATGGGATGTCAGATCATCATTTTACCCATGGTTAGGCCCATTTTGTAATATATAAATAGATAGCTAGGCTATGTAAGAAAAGAGAAGATGCTAAGTGCTCGATTTCTATCTATGTGATTACAAAGGCTTTGTGCATACTATGTGTTAAGACTTGCAGAGCTAAGTGGAAGTGATTGTAAGAAGTCTTTGTGATTAAACCTAGCTCGGGGAAGGAGGATCTGGCAAGGTGTGTGCAGATCTCCTTTCCTTTGCGGAGTGGGTTCCCGTGGCTCTGTGCTTGTAGAAGATTGAGAGAAGATAATAAAGAAGAGAAGAGTTGGTGGACGTAGCCCCACACTAGGGTGAACCACGTATATCTTATGTTATGGTTTCTTTGTGCATTATGGTTGCATGTTGGTGATGTGATTTATGCTTAGTGTTGATATATTTATGTTTGCTGCATCTGGTATAATATCTTAGTTCTTGGTAATGTGAATGAATGCTAGATCTAATCTTTATCCATGTGCTAAGTGCTTAGATGTGTTAGTTCTTGTTGAATACTATGTTGCTCTGTAATTAAGGTTTATATATGTGATGTGAATAAGGGTGAATGATAACTGCTAAGTTCTTGTTAGAGTGGTGTAATCACATATCTGTGTCCCAGCTAGGTTGTAGAAATTTGAGTCCTGTAACCACCCCTGCCTCTACCTCAGGTGAGACTTCATCTGCTTCACAGGTGTTTCCAAAAGGGTCAGTAATTATGGTTTTTTTGGTGCATTGTTGAAGCATTGAACCCTGGGTCTGCCCCTGTGCCAACAAATGGTTATGTTGTCGAGAATGAAACTGTGATTTTCAGGACTAAAACTATGATTGCTGGGAACTGAAACTGTGATTGTTGGGAACTGAAGAAAAGAAAGCTCTATGCATAGATATTTTTCTTTAGTGTGAAGTATTCTAGTTGACTTGTGAACCTCTGTGCTAAGAAGAGAATTCCGGCCTGAATAAAAGAGGTAAGATATTGAATCTTTGTGCTCTAAGAAAGGTAAGATAGTAAAAAATTTTTTTTTGAAAGTATGGATCTAGGTATCTTTGATCAATTTTGTCCTAGTCTAAAAACTAGGGAAAAATTAGAAGAAAGAAGATTTGATATGAATAGATCTAATAGAAACAATGAAAGATATGTTATTCCTATGCATAAAAAGAATGTTTGGACTAACAAATGGATGCAGGATCCTAGAAAGAATTTTTTGTAGGTTAGTTACTGTGATCCTAGTGCACAGTATAGGAAAGGTTGGGGTTCATTTAAGAGAAAGAGATGATTAACCCTTTGTTACATTTGCAAAAGACCAGGACATCTTGCTAAGGAATTCCCTGGTAGAAGACCTAGTTGTATTTGTTGTAAATCTATGGACCATGAAGTTTTGGATTGTCCTAGAATGATTGATAAAGTTGAAAAGATGAATATGAAACCAAAAAACTATGAGACAAGCCAAAAAACTAAGGATGTGATAGAACCCTAGAAAGAATCAGAGACTGTATTAGTACAGATGAAAGAAACCTTGAATGATCACAGAAATATCAACCTATCAGAGGTGTTAAAAGAGAAAGAGTACATAAAAACAAGAATAGGAGACTTTGAAATAGACTGTTTCTTCGACAAGGACACACAGGTGAATATCATGACAGAAAGAACTTGAGAAATTTTGGCAAAGCCTGTTATGAATCCTTCATTAGGATGAATAGGATTATTTAGAGGAAATTTGATAACCCTATGTGGAAGACTTATCCAAACATCTATGAGTGCTCATCGCACTTCGACAAAAGAAGAATTTGAGATCGTTAAGTTTGTTGAGAACAACACCCCATTTGCTATCTTGCTAGGAAAAACCTGGATTGAGAAAGATCAGTTATGAAGGAAACAAGAAGAGGAGGATCTAGAACAGAAAAAAAAAAGAACTAAGAGATTTCACGGCTAGGAGAATCGCACACTTACTAGAAGAACAAGAGAACCATTTGAAGCTACTAAGGACCAAAGATATGGATGTCGAAGTTGAAAAGACAGGAAGACTGGAGACACCTGTCTGTACAAGAGAGTAGAGCACCTACCCCAGAAAGAGAAGAAGTATTATCTTTGAATCCTATGAAATACCCTCCACCATGTGAATTTATCATGCCAAGAGGAGATAAGTATGATAATGGAAACAGGAAACCAGTGATTCATATCACAGGAAAGAAGGCCAAAAAGCTCAATAAGAAGAAGGAAAAGTTAGAAAAATTGCAAGAAGTTCCAAGGAATACTTCGCAGAAGGAAGGTTTCCAGAACTCGAACTTCTCCAGAATATCAGTACAACATACATTGGCACTTCACCATGATGAAGCAATATGACCGTTGGAGGAAATATGACCATTCAAACGATGCTCCCGAAGATAATAGGCTTGTTGCATATTTCAGTGAGAAGTTGAATGACACCAAGAGGAAGTACTCCACATATGATAAATAATTTTATGCAGTAATTCAAGCATTAAAGAAAGGGAGGAACTACCTTGTTCCAAAAGAATGTTTTTTATACGTCGATAATGAGGCTTTACAATTGATAACCAGATAGGAGAATTTAAATCAAAGACATGCTAAGTGTATAGATTTTATACAAAATTTTACTTTTGTCATGCTAAGTGGATCAAGTTCTAGCAAATCTCAGGAAGGAAAGGTTCCCAAAGGGATCTTATAACAAATTGAAATTGAAGAAGATAGGACCGTGCAAGATCCTAAGAAACTTTGATGCCAATGCCTATGATATTGAGCTGCCAAAGGGTGTGGGTATATCATCCATATTCAACATTTCAGACCTATATCCTTACAGGGATGATGACACCAAGGATTAGAAGATAAAAAAGCAATCCAGTGGGAGAAGTAGATGCATGTAGCAGAAAATTTGCATATGGAGAAGATCTTAGATCAGAGGATTGGTAAGAAGACTAAGAGGAAAACCTATTTTGAATATTTGGTAAAGTGGAAAGGCCACCTAATAGAATATTCCATTTCGGTAAATGAAGAAGATATTTAGAAGCATGGAAAGTCAGTGCAAGAGCTCATGGACATGAGTCCATGATTTGTTCTCTAGAGGAGTATGATGCAGGAGTATTGTCATCAAAGCACAAGTGGAGGACAACTCAACAACCTGGCATGAATTTTGGAGTGATTTTGACTTTAAGATGGCATGTCATGCAAATATCTTGAAAAGATTGTAATTAAATAAGATCTTAAATGTTAGGAGGTTGAACCATCATGTGAGATCGATGGAGATCATATTTTATTTAATGTAGTTAAAGGAAGCACCGATATGAAGCATTTTCTCTTATCTATCTATACTGATAATTTATTGTAATAAACCTTAGTAGTTGAAAGATTTTAATTTGATAGGATATCACTAAGGTATTCAGAGGGAAAATCTCTATGAGCCTTCTTGTATAAATATGTGTATTGTTTCCCAAATGAGGCTACTGAGACTTATTTGGAAGTAGTTGTTGAAGGTTATTGTTGAGGTTGTTGAGAGTTATTTGGAAGTAGATGCTAAAGATTATTGTAGTTGAAACCTGATGAATCTTATCAAGTTGTATGAGCTCATGTACATATCCTTTGAATGAATATAACAGAGAATATTTGTTCCAAATGTTTGGTTTTGATGTTATTATGTCTATCTGAATGAATGGTAGGCTTTCTGTTTAATTTTAAATCTTTGTTATTACCTGTTCTTATGTTATGAATGTTTTACATGGTTGAATGTATGAATCTGTGAGGATTAGACAAGTTTCAATTGTTTCTCTTCTATGAGATTTATATGCAAGGTATGTGTTGATAGAGTCTAGTTCGACTCAAAAGCTCAGAAGAGATAACGTGAAGCGTTTCTTTGCAAGGAGTGAAAATTGTTTGTAAGGTGCATGTTGACAAAGTCTGTTCTAGCTCAAAAGTTTAGGAGTGATAAATTGAAGCTTTGTTTGCACAGAAGTGCAGAGGACCTCACAAGGAGTGCATAGGCAGAAACACACTCAATGTTATATTGTTCAGGAGGAACAATTTTTTCATGCAGGAATTGTAGAAAGGAGTGCACAATAGCCCCCAAAGGAGTCAAGTGAAAGAATCATGTTGCAAGGTGTGCACAAGGTCGTCTTTGGCTAAGTGTCGAACAACTTATCTTGAAATAACCAGGAGAATTTCAAAGTTTCAAGGAGGAACAAGCTCAGAAGAGAGAGAGGGTGGAAATTCTTTAGTAGGGAGGAGCCCACTGAAATTTTCCTATTCAACGAGAAAAACCCATTCGAAGGAATTGATATGTTTTCAGACTGTGAAATCTGGGGAAGCTGCACAGAGGAAAGTATTTGAATCCTTCAGCATTTCATGTGTTTAGGGGTTTGAAGGTGTTCAAGGAGCGGGATCGTTGAAGTCCAAAAGTTGTGAAGTAAATCTAAGCCATAGGTATCAAGGGGGATATGTGGCAGCAGATCAGAAAGTTTGGGAGATAAAGCTCCAGAATATTTGCATGGAGCAAAATAAATTTTTGTGAAATCACGAAGGCTGAAGAGATATGGACCGTTGGATCCATGAAGAAAACATGATGAAGATCTGTGTGCTTTGGGAGAAGGGAACTCTGAAAGAAAAACAAGAATAGTGAAGTCGAAAGTCCCGAAGATGGAGTCAACGGGAGCCATTGAGGAATGGACAGACATGTGGAGAGTGGAGATTTACTATGGAGAAAAGTCACTTCGGAGGAATTGGAGTGTGAAGGAATGAGAAATCACTGAAGTGAAAACTTGAGAAGGAGATAGGCAGAGGTCATAGCACGTGGTCATAAGGAAATGAGGAGCCTAGTAGAGGAGCTAGAGCTCACCACTCAGTGTTACCAGGAGCGCAAGAGAAAGAGTGTGCGGGTGGAAAAAACTGGCATGAGTAACAAAAAGGGACCTGTGTGAATTAAATTTTGGGTCTAGGAGAGACCTGAAGAGCTTTTTCGGCTTAGTAAGTGAATATCCTTGATCAGGAGGTCACACAACCTCTAAGAGGGAGGGGTCTTGCATCAAGTGGTATCAGAGCCACAAATTTTAATTTTCTATAGGAAAGAGAGGAGATAGTCTAATAACATCCAGTGGTATCAAATACATCAAGTGATACTTGTGTAAAGGAGATATCTCAATACCATGCCGCCTAAAAGACTTGTGGAGCAATCTATAGAAAATTGATCTATAGAAATGAAGATGAGAGAACTTTGCACAAGATTAGATGCTCTGGAGACAGCATAAAGAAGAGCACATGATGTTGGAGACGTTAGTGATGTAGAGAGAAAAGAAGTGGAAGTTGAAGGAGTTGCGGGAAAAGATGTTGCAGAAGAACGCTTGCTAAAAGTTTTAGTCAAATCGGGAGCAAGAGAAAAAAATGAAATCCCAATGTATGAAGGCAACTTAGATATTGAAGAATTGCTTGATTGGATACGAGAAATGGACAAATACTTTGATTATAAAGAAGTTGATGATGAGAATAAAGTGAAACATGTTGTCACTAGATTGAAGGTACATGCAGCACTGTGGTGGGATGAACTGTAGGCTGATAGAAGAAGCAAGGGAAATCAAAAGATCAAGAATTTTGATAGAATGGTAGCCAAGATGAAGGCTAAATTCTTACCCAAATACTATCAGATAAATCTGTTCAGGAAGTTAAAGAAACTGAGACAAAAAGGATTGAAAGAAAAAGAATACACCGAGGAATTTTATAAGCTGAACATTAGGGTTGGACAGAGAGAAAAAAAATGATGAAAAGGTTGCTAGATATATTAATGGCATGAGATATGAAATCCAGGATGAAATCAACATGATAAAAGTAAGGATAGTGGAAGATGCTTATCAGATTGCACTAAAGGAAGAATAAAAATTTTCCAGGAAACAAAGTCAACGAAGCAAAGGAAGCAGTCTAAACAAAGGTAAGGGAATTGTCCATTACAAGGCATAGAAGCCCAAGGTTGAGACTAGAAAACCATTGTTCATAGTTGACAAATTTTTGGAGATCCTTGGTCATGTTTGACCTCTTTTGGGACTTCGATAAGTTGGTTGAAGGCAGAGCGCAAGTCGAAGCAGAGATCGCGGGATCTCCGCCCCTTTTAATGGCAGTTTTTTGGATTAGGGTTTATGTAATGGGTATCGGATGTCAGCCCATGGTTTTACTGATGTTTAGGCCCATTTTGTAATGTGTAAATAGATAGCTAGGCAATGTAAGAAAAGAGAAGATGCTAAGTGCTATAGTTTTATCTATGTGATTACAAAGGCTTTGTGCATACTATGTGTTAAGACTTGTAGAGATAAGTGCAAGTGATTGTAAGAAGGCTTTGTGCTTAAACCTAGCTTGGGGAAGGAGGATATGGCAAGGTGCACACAGATCTCCTATCCTTTGCAGAGTGGGTTCCTGTGGCTCTGTGCTTGCAGAAGATTGAGAGAAGATAATAAAGAAGAGAAGAGTTGGTGGACGTAGCCCCACACTAGGCTGAACCATGTATATCATGTGTTATGGTTTATTTATGCATTATGGTTGTATGTTCGTGATGTGATTTATGCTTAGTGTTTATATCTTTATGTTTGATGCATCTGGAATAATATCTTAGTGCTTGGTAATGTGAATGAATGCTAGATCTGATCTTTTTCCATGTGCTAAGTTCTTAGATGTGTTAGATCTTGTTGAATACTGCGTTGCTCTATAATTAGGGTTTATATCTGTGATGTGAATAAGGGTGAATGATAACTGCTAAGTGCTTGTTAGAGTGGTGTAATCACATATCTTTGTCCCAGCTAGGTTGCATAAATTTGAGTCTTGCAACCACCCCTGCCTCTACCTCAGGTGAGACTTCATCTGCTTTGCAGGTGTTGCCAAAAGGGCCGGTAGTTAGGGTTTTGTTGGTGCATTGTTGAAGCATTGAACCCTAGGTCTGCCCCTATGCCAACAAATGGTTATGTTGTTGGGACTGAAACTGTGATTGTCGAGAACTGAAACTGTGATTGCTAGGAACTGAAGAAAAGAAAGCTCTATGCATAGATCTGTTGCTTTAGTGCGTAATATTCTATTTGACTTGTGAAGCTCTGTGCTAAGAATAGAATTTCGACCTGAAGAAAAGAGGTAAGATATTGAAGCTTTGTGCTCTGAGAAAGGTAAGATAATTAAAAAAGATTGTTTCGAAAGTATGGATCTAGGTATCTTTGATAAAAAAATTCCTAGTCTAAAAACTAGGGCACAATTAGAAAAAAGAAGATTTGATATGAATAGATCTAATAGAAGCAATGAAAGATATGTCATTCCTATGCATAGAAAGAATGTTTGGACTAATAAATCGATGCAGGATCCTAGAAATAATTTTTTGTAGGTTAGTTACTGTGATCCTAGTGCGTAGTACAGGAAAGGTTGGGGATCATTTAAGAGAAAGAGAGGATTAACCCTTTGTTACATTTGCAAAATACCAGGACATCTTGCTAAGGAATTCCCTGGTAGAAGACCTAGTTGTATTTGATGTAAAGCTATGGACCATGAAGTTTTGGATTTTCCTAGAATGATTTCTAAAGTTGAAAATATGAATATGAAACCAGAAAACTATGAGACAAGCCAAAAAACTAAGGATATGATAGAACCCCAAAAAGAATCAGAGACTGTATTAGTATATATGAAAGAAACCTTGAATTATCATAGAAATATCAACTTATCAGAGGTGTTAAAAGAGAAAGAGTACATAGAAACAATAATAGGAGACTTTGAAATAGATTGTGTCCTGGATGAGGAAACACGGGTGAATATCATGACAGAAAGAACTTGGGAAATTTTGGGAAAGCCTGTTATGGTGAATAGGATTATTTAGGGGAAATATGATAACCATATGTGGAAGACTTACCTAGACATCTATGAGTGCTCATCGCACTTCGACAGAAGAAGAATTTGAGATCATTAAGTTTGTTGAGAACAACACCCCATTTGCTATCTTGCTAGGAAAAACCTGGATTGAGAAAGATCAGATACGAAGGAAAGAAGAAGAGGGGGATCTAGAACGGAAAAAGAAACAACTAAGATATTTCATGGCTAGTATAATCGCACACTTACTAGAAGAACAAGAGAACCATTCGAAGCTACTAAGGACAAAAGATATGGATGTCGAAGTTGAAAAGACACAAGAGGATTGGAGACACTTGTCTGTACAAGAGAGTAGAGCACGTACCCCCAGAAAGAGAAGAGGTATTATCTTTGAATCCTATGAAATACCCTCCACAGTGTTAAGCAATCATGCCAAGAGGAGATAAGTATGTTAATGGAAAGAGGAAACCAGTGATTTAGATCACATGAAAGAAGGCCAGAAAGCTTAGTAAGAAGAAGGAAATTTAGAAAAATTGCAAGAAGTTCCAAGGAATACTTCGCAGAAGGACGGTTTCCAGAACTCAAACTTCTCTGAAATATTAGTACAACACAGATTGTCACTTCACCATGATGAAGCAATATGACTGTTGAAGGAAATATGACCATTCAATCGATGCTCCCGAACGGTTAGGAAAGTAGTTATGGCTCAAAAGTTCACCATTAGACCATTGGGACCGTGCCATAACGGATGGAATTGTATTGAATAAGGATTTGTGACCCATTGAAATAAACCATTACAACAATATCTATTTATCCCGTTGAGCATTGTACCAAGAACACTTTTTCCAATTGTAATTATTTGAGCCTACATAGAACTAGTTGATTTCATGCAGTGATCATTGAGACCTCGCCATCCATTCTGTTACATTGAGTATTGTTCACCAACATGAGATATCAGATCTTGAGTGTGCATGTCGGACACAACTAGAGTAGTAGAAAAAGCCATCAAAGAGATTCTAATAGACCTCGCAGCCGAGAAGGTATTGTTCGTAGGAATCTAAGCCTCATAAATGCAAGGAGTGAAAGCCTCCCCATCGATTTCTCATGGATCTGGACCATCCCGAGCTGTGACCGAGAAAATAACCAAGCATCATGATGACTTGGTGAATGCGAAGTTAATTCCATCCATCCTACCTGACTACATCCCACCCCTAGCCAGTGTGGTGAGTTGTGATAGTGTCCTGAGGGACTTCGACTACACATTCATCACTATGTACCTCCCGAATGGAATACAAGAAGTCAGACCGCAGTTGGAGAGGATTCCAATCCTGAAAATTAGTGACTATAACCTAGGAGACCGCAAGCGATATGGAATGCTTGCACCTTAGAAATATTTCACCAAGACTAAGGGGAAGAAGTCAATGATCATCCCCTAGCCATGGACTATGGACATCGCGAGGTCCAATGTCTTGAATGTGATGAAGATACCACATTTTGGAAGGCACCAGGAGGTTAACGCATGTGTTAACTTCCAATCCTGAAAATTAGTGACTATAACCTAGGAGACCGCAAGCGATATGGCATGCTCGCACCTCAGAAATATTTTACCAAGACTAAGGGGAAGAAGTTGATGATCATCCTGCGAGGTCCAATGTCTTAAATGTGATGAAGATACCACATTTTGGAAGGCACCAGGAGGTTAACGCATGTGTTAACCTCCTGCTGTCATGCTTCCATGGCAGGTATCTATGGTTAGAAAAACGCATCACCATCGATCCGGCATTGATCCATAGGATCACCAAATTGAGCTTGAAGGGACTAGACCCACAAGAAATTTATCCAAGGAAGGCTGCATACCACACTCTGGCACGGAAGATCAAAGACACCTATGGGGATGTAGAGAAAGGGATGCAAGGCTAAAGGGTAGCCTCCATTCAAAATGGCGCAGTGCACCTTGTTTTCCAGTTGATTGTTGGTAACCTAGTCTAGAAGAATAGACCCACGCAGGTCACATGGTTTGTCATTGACCTCACAGAAAAATGCGTGGAAGGACTACAAATGAACTGGGCCAGTTTCCTATTCAATTAGTTAGAACTAGATTGTCGTGAAGCTCAGCATCAGGGCAATGAGTTCCATTTTAGCTGGTTGTTGATCCTCATCACATTCACTACTTGGGATATGTCGGAAGGTACAACCTTCCCTGACATTGAGCTGTTTCATCCACTAGCTACGAAGTTCACAACGCTCTGGTATTCGAGCGATATGGGGAAACAATGGAAGATGAATGTAGTATTCCATACCTACTACCTGCAGCTAAAGAGGGCTATTGAGTCTTTCCCTCGTATGATTCTGAACACCCTCGATAGGTTCAGGCACCTTATGAAGTTCCACACATATAGGCATTTTATTTATATTACTGTGCTCATAGACGAAAGTAAAGAAGAGCTTCAGTCCTATTACAAGCTCACAGAGGAGGACCTGGAAGAAATCACTAAGGAATGGCCCACAAATTTCCTTATACTAGTCGACCAGGCAACACTGTCTGACCCCAACCTCATTGGAATTCCATTGGTTACTCACAAAGAGTATGATGCACCCAACAGTAGCAGGAAGAAAAGGAAGGAAGATGTATAATAAATACACAACACATCAGAAGAGACTGCATCATATTCACCTAGCAG
The DNA here is from genome assembly GCA_032191745.1 of Picea mariana. Taxonomy (NCBI): domain Eukaryota; kingdom Viridiplantae; phylum Streptophyta; class Pinopsida; order Pinales; family Pinaceae; genus Picea; species Picea mariana. The sequence continues at coordinate 4,062 of JASDQU010509410.1, read as the reverse complement.
AGGAGGAGACAATGAAGTGGAGAAAGAAGAGAAACAAGGGGAAGAAGAAAAGCAGAAGCAGGGAAAAGTAACACCACCTAGGAACCCCCTTGAAGAGGTCGAGACATCCAAGAAAAGAAAGGTTTCCCTGATGAAACCTAAATCACGGAAGAAGTCCAAAGAGAGTAAGCTGAAGCTGCAGACTGTACTCATGGCCGATGAATTTGAATTCATTATCATAGCTTTATCAGATTCCTCGGAAGATATCTTGGAAAGAACTGAATCCAAAAAAGAAACCATGTTTGAAAGGATTAAAGCAGAGCTGAGAGGAGTACAACAAGCCCTTCACTCCATCTGCACAGTGTCCACTGCAACCCCACCACTAGAAGAACTAGATTTGGGAGTTGAGCCTACCCAAATCCACTGAATAGCTGATGTGATTGAAACTCACCTTCGTCGCATGGAGGAAGAAAAATAATAGGCCACAGTGGCCCTGAAGCAAGCACAAGAGGAAATCATAGAGAAACATTGACTTGTGCAACAAGAGAAGGAATAACTACAAATCAAGTTCGAAGAGGATAAAGTGAAGATCTAGAAAGAGAAAGAACAGTTGCTCACGAAGCAGGTTGTAGTTAAAGAAGTAGTCCACAGAGCACTTCACTCTGTGACGGGCTTAGAGAAAATGGAGGAAAACCTGGTGGAGAATCAAGTGGTGAATCTTGATGAATCCATTCAGCATCTTCAATAGAGAGTAGCAGAATTGGAGTTACAAACAGTGCCATCAATGCACTGGACAACTTTATTATTCGGGTTGGGGTTAGGTTGCACAGGTAGCTGGGGTCTTATTGTTTGGTTAATTGGAGGAGTGCCTGCTGGCAAG
>JASDQU010509409.1:78919-90670 GCA_032191745.1 Picea mariana | reverse complement strand
GTTGAGGCAAATAAGGGAAGAATCCCTCAATTCCTGAAGGTAGTTGGATTCGAATAGATGGTCAAGGCATGATCTTATCGAAGATCCTCAACTGAAGGAGAGGAATCCTCAACTTATCCCAAATATCTCTCAAGTGGTTGGACCTCTCTAAGGTTATATAAGGAGACCTTCTCATGGTGAAAGTTACAATGACAATTGAGAATTACATCAAACTTATGATCTCATGAGTGAGATGTCATCAAAGAAATCAATAGATATTGATTGAGCAAATGGGTTGGACAAGGAGAACCGGAAGAAGTTGTTGCACCTTCATTCAAAGGATTGTAAGTATTTTTACTTGTTCCCATTAATACAATCATTGCTTGGCTTGTTTCTTTAAAACTTATTCTTGTTCCATATGATTTTGTCTACAGTAGGTGGATCTATGTTTGAGCTAATCTCAGTAGAGTAGGAAGTCTTTTGTACCTTTGTTTGCTTAGAGGGCCTATCAGGGAGTTCAAGATCGAAGCTCAGCCAGGACTTTGCAAGGACAAACGTCGCTTATAAGGTACATATCTTTCTCCTTCTTTTTCATTCATTAGCTTGATTAGATCTAAAAGGAAGTCAGTGTCCATATTAAGCACTTTCTGTCTTGGCCTTAGGAGTCTAGATACCAAGAGGGAATCTACTTGTCCACAGGGGTATTCACCTACAACAATTTCCAACATGTCTTGATTTCTATTTTTTCATGATTATTTCCTCTTGTTTCTCACAAGGATAAAGATAATCGTACAATGTTTAATATCATTTTCATCAATAATAAGAGAAAACAAATACCTTGGGGGTACAATGTTGATGATATTTGAATGAGATTTTTATGACTCATGTTTGTAGGTGGACTAGTATCTCTAGAAGATAGATGAAAATGGAAGTGTAATGATCATATTTGTTTAATTTGATTGACTTTGATTTCAAGAAAAATACATTGAGTTCGGGGATTCGCATCTCACAATAATCAAATGCACTAAGTCTCTTATTGAAGGGAATAGTGTGGGAAAGTGCCTAGTGCTTATATCTCAAAAAGAAGGTTGTGATATTTGAATAAATGAACAACAAATGAATACTTGATGACATCATTGACATTTACACGAGTTTGCTGAAAGCCAAATTTTCCATTAGCTTAGCATACTCTTCCTAGAATTAGTTAAATTATGACCCTAGTTTTTCTTTTTAGTTTAAATTTCATTTCAATAAGTTAGTCATTTAGAGGGAGAGTTTTTCTCGAACTGTCTAAAAATTGATCACGCCATTTCCTTTTGTTATGCAGGTTGGGAAAATGGCTTGTGCAATCAACAACTCAAGAATTTTCTCTTCAATGAAGGAAATTTAGGGAAGTGTTAATCTAGACTTGGCTCCTTAAGATTCCTTTGTGAAATTGTTTTATTAATGGCCTAATATTGTCACCAATTCAATAGTTGATTAGAAATATATTTTGTCTCATTCATGTATTCATTTTTTATTTATGATCTCTTCAATGTTTGGAGTCATTTTAATGACTATTTTGGTGACCTCCATAACTATGATTTTTTCATCTTTTCCTTATTAGATTGAATTATCGAATCTATCATCTTTTATAGAAAAGATAAAATGGTTCTTTGGTGAGAAATATGAAATGTATTTTTTTTTTTAATTAATTATTTTCAAAATTTGCAAAGGAATTTCTTATGCCATGAAATATTAAGAGTTTATGGGTTTGTGGAATGTTCCATGTAATTGGTTTTTGAAAATCTATCTTGATTGAGCATCTACATTAACCCATTTTTCTAGATTCAATGAGGATTTTTTTGTTGCACTAAATGAAAGAAAAATTGTATGTGACAAATGGAGTGAAGAATTTTGTTGAAAATCTTTTCCACTAGATCATCAATTCTCGTAATCTTGATTGTCCTTCATTTCAGATATTTACTCTAGGAATTTTTAGTTGAGTCTGATGCGGAATGGTTAATATTTTCTTGACTGAGGATTTCCCTTAGCTTGCTTTCTAAACTTTCAATGAAAAATAATTTACTATTGTTGCACTATATTTTTTGCTTATCGGATTCTATTCTCATTTTTTTTAGCGATTTTTCATCCTTTCAATGAATGACATTCTAGCTTATTATTTATTTTAGTTTATTTTTCTTTTCCACAAATTGACTTTTGATTTTAACACTTGATTTATGCTTCTAGGTATTGCTTCCATATTTTGACTTGAATGTTGGTATGTTCCCTAAGCTAAATTGACTTCTTAGTATTTCTTGAGGATTACTCTTTAAATTTTGGTGAGGGGTTGGTCCAATTCTGGTCACATACTGAAGAAATTGTTTTACAAGTCATAAGATGCATGGGCTTCTCTATCTAAATGTGCATTCACAAAATTCTTAGTTGTAGGTATGGATTGATAGTTTTGGTGGAACACATGTTCCTATTGAGCGTACCATGATAATCCATAAGTATAGGAAATTTTCTATATATATTTTTCTTTGAGATCCATTCACTTCACCTTAAAAAAATGGCCAATACTATGATGGTTTTTGAAGAGACCTGTGGTTTAAACTAAAATGCATAACATCTACTTATAAAATCAAATAAAATATTGTATCACCCTGCTTCCTTCACACCTTATCCGCATATGCATATCTATATCTAAAATCTAAAAGGGTGAACATGTTATGAAATAAAAAAGGAAGTTGAAAGAACTATTAATAATGTGGGAAGTACAAGTAAACTCGTTGGGGATAAGGGCGCTTACTGGCAGTGGGGCCATGCTTGTGTGGTACTGAGGCAACTTTGTCAGGGATATGGATGCTCCATGATAGTGAAGCAATGCCGGGAAAAGAGAGATGAAGAACACACTTATGTGGATATTTTCTTGTTAATAAAATTGAAAACCCATGGTTGAACCAAAGCTAATCAAAAGTGTGCAGCCAATTAAAATTTATCTCACTATTTGGATCTTTGAAAACAATGTGTTAGATTACAAGTACTATAAATATTGGGTTATATCTTTTAGAATTTCAACGTCATTGTGGTACCCATGACTATTGGAAAATTGTTTGCATTCTTGTTGAGATTATCTTTAAAACTCATATCTGAAGTAAAGGCCCTAGACTTATATTGAAAAATATAACTGGTTCTTCTAGTGTGTCATAATTTGTTATAATCGCAACAACCCACCTTCACTTTTTCTTTTACAAGAGAAAGGAAAAATGGCCCCTACTAAAACTTCAAACATAAGGCGTAATCCTCTACTACTTTAGCCTAATGCTATTTCATTTCCTACCTTGAGGGATTCGGGGGTCTTATATTGATCAATGACTATCTTTGATGCGTGTTGGTTATTTCTTTTGATCTGATGATGTCAAATTTCTTCATGTTGCTATGTTTTTTGACATTTGTATGATGGAATTGATGTGTCATATTCTGACCTTTTGTTGATTCTAGATTTCTTGGTGATATTATGTGGCATCAAGGTTTGTTCTATTACATGTCCTGATTATTTCTGCTGGCGTGATTATTGTGCTTCATGTTTTTCAAATTTTATATTGTCGCATGTGGATCTTAATTTTTAGTTTGGAATAGGAACATGTAGTTTTAGGACATTCATCTATATCCATCAAGTTATTGTTGAATAAACCTTACACTATATTCTAAATTAGATAAAAGGCAGGGAATATTTTGTTTATGTATTGACGAGTCATATTTTGGTTGCATGGTTGATGTGTTCTTATGTTTTGCAGGAGCATGTTTGCAGAGACTCTTCATTCACATGACCGCTCCATCCTTGAGAGGCCTATGGGGGAATATATTGATCCTTTTCCATGACCTAGACCTTGATTATTTCCTGACTTCTCCTTATTGGGTAGTTTTGATGCTTGAATCTGTCATGACCTAAATGACAACCTCATGAGCACATTAGTCCCCCTTGATTTTTAGAGAGGTGGTACTCCTCTTGGGCTAAAAGATATATCTGTGATATCTTGGATTAGGAGAGTTCTACAAAGAAAACTCTAAATCTTTATTTCTTGAGATTATGAAATAAAATGGTTCTTCAATAACCTGAATACAATTTTTATGTGCATCAAAAGTTCTTTTACAATAAGAAAATATTGAAGGAGGGCTTCAACATCAAAATTAAATTGTGATAAACATCACACAAGATCTTCTTAATCATATATAAATGCATCCATATATTCTTCACAAGAAATAGAAGAGAATTATTTGATCATCTCAAATAATTTTAAAAGAGTACTGCTATCAAGAACAAAAGAGAATTTGATAGGTCAACCTCAAATATCTCATACTTAAAACTAAAAATTACAAGACATAGTCAAGATCAACCCCGAAGTAATTCTTTGTGGAGTTTATTCATGAAAAATGTTCTTCATTATAAAATATTTGGTAGTCATGTATATGGTTGTAAATACTCCATTATCATGCAAGAAAAATATTTTGAAAGAATACAATAAAAACACCCAAGAGCTCAACCTTGTATCTAATTCAGAGACTCAAGAATAAAACTATGAGAAATGGTGTAGAAGAATACAAAGAGTGGAGAAGATGGAGATATATTTTCTTAGATAATAAGCTTGGTTTTGTATTCATGGTTGCACCTTTTTCTTCCTTTTATATTCTTCCTTGTCCCTCTGAAAATTCTAATTCTTGGGAACCTTAAATGGAGCCTCTTCTCTTTTTAAGATGAGATTTTCTAACTACTTGACTAGTTAGGGTTTCTCCCTTCTAGAAATTCTCGTATAATTTTTTTATCAAAAAATAACTTTAATTAATGCCTCATTAATTAAATCACATCATTAATATAAGAATATTCCAAATGGGTCTTTTTCCCATTTTTTCTAAAAGTTTTTAAAATAAACTTTTATTTCAAAATTTAAATTAATTACCTTTAAAATGAGGATTGTAACTTAATTTTTTGGATAGGATATGAAACATTTAAGAAATTTAAACCAATTTATATCTTATCTCCATCATCTTATATTTCCAACGATATAATTTTTTTTCCAAATCTGGCTCTTGGATCTCAATATATGACCTTGTGAAGTCGAGGTGTTGAGAAGATTTATGAGCTAGGCATAAAACTTTTATGGACTGATATTTTAATTTTTCAAAGGAATTTGGAAAAATTCATCTCTCTATACCTATCCCATCATCTTCTACATCAAAATATCTTTCCAACCGTACAAAGTTTTCTGCAAACGGAGGTTGGGATCTCAATATATGGCCTTTGCAATATCGTGGCTCAGCCATCGTCGATCAAGTTTGATGGGTAAATGTGGGCCCTTGATTCAATTTCGACCTCCTTTGTTGAATTTTGACTTTTCTTCTTTATTCTTATCCGACATGTATAAGAATAAAATATTATTAGTGGTATATAATGTTAAGTGTAACATACAATTGAAAAGAAATAAAGAAGAGAGGAGATTATGAAGCTTGGAGGATTTGACCCTTGGAAAATTGTTGAATATAATAATAATTTTGCATGCCCATTCAACCACCAATATTCCCAGTCATCAATGATGAGTCACCCAACCAAATGTTTCCACATGTCATCACTCGGTAGGCCAACAATCTGCCATATGTCATCTAATAAAATCATGCCATGTGTCTCCATTAATGAGTTGTCATGTGGCACCATCCATTTAACTACCATGTGGATATATCTCATTGGTTAATAAATTTCCATGTGTCACTTGGAGATGTTCCTCATAGAACTTAGGATAGAAAAAATATTATTAAAATAATGTGGAAGGTTCGTGGGTTTAAGTGAATGCAGAGGTAGGTGAGGAATTGCGAACCCGCGGTAATACATAGTAAGAAATGGGTGTGAAAAACTATAAGTGCATGTGAAGTGGAGAGGAGAGGTAAATAGTAGTAAAAGAAGCTGTAAAATATTCTAAGTCTTCAGAATTGGTCAGACGTACTTGCATATAACATATGAAATAAATATCACCAACCCATGAACCCGTGCTAACTCATATATATTTGGCTAAGTGTTGGAGAATTTAAATAGTAAAGAGTAGTAAAAAGAGTTGTGTGCATTATGAAGGTGGAGGAATTCAAAGTGCATTTTGATGGTAGCAGAGATAAAACATACCCTTAAGAAATATCACCAACCCACCAACCTGTGAACCCACGGTAGTGCATATATATTTGGCTAAGTGTTGGAGAAGTTACATAATAAAGAGTAGTAAAAAGAGTTGTGTGCATTATGAAGGTGGTGGAAGTCGAAGTGCATTGTGAGGGTAGCAGAGATAAAACATACTCTTAAGAAATATCACCAACCCGCCAACCCGTGGTAAGCCATATTAAATAAGACTAAGTTTGGAAAGTATATAATGGATCACATGAAATATGGAAAATATGAAAAATGAAAAGAAATATATGGGAAATAAAAGGAATTACGTCCAATTTGGGAAAAGAACAAAGGGAAAAGGAAAGAAATGGAAAAATGGGATAATGAAAATGGAAAGGAAAATAAAAAGAAATGGGAAAATAAAGGAAAAGGGAAATGAATGTGAACGTGGAAAGGAACAAGGAAAAATAGTTAAGTGTGGAAAATGGTAAGGGGAATATGAAAGTAATGAGACAATGGGAAAAATGACTAAGTATAAAATGAGAGAATGAGTAGAGGTGAAGGGAAAGGGGAGGAAAGAACATGTCACTTAGAATATTTTTCATATTTCTTCTTGTAATACCTCCATTGGACTTCTGGATAGAAGTATGCGTATCTTGGTCATGGAGACTCAGATTTTGATTCCACGAAATGCATGGAGAAGCTGATATTGAGGGTTATGAAATGAACATACACTATTTCAAAAATATTCATCTTCCAATATCATTTTTTTTTATTCCAGGAGCGGGAACATATACGTGACCAAGTTTTGGTCAACAACTGGCTCCAACTGCGGGAAAGTGACCCCATGTGGGTTGTTGAGAACCCTAGAATCTCAAGATCAGTTATCTTCTCTGTTGGGATATGGAGTCATATTCAAAATAAATTCTTGTATTTCTTCTTCTTTCATGGAGTTACCTTAAAGTTTGACTACCTTATTGTGCAACATTAAACAAAAATATGTACATGTGATCTACCTACCCTAACTTAATTGAAATAATGGGGCACATTAAGTGTAGGCAATTTTCCAATGGAGTCATTCAAACATCTAGTCGAATTGTAGAATGAGATCCTAAATAGGGAAATATGTTGAGGCCGCTACCAAATCATAAAAAACATGCCCAAAGTAGACTTTGATTAAACTGAGAAAGATGCGCTTGAAACCTGATTGTATTGCTTGGCCAACAATGCTTTGGAACCATGATTCAATTAAATGAACTTTTATTTTCTCAAGAATGTTGTGTTCTTCTATTGGATAAGGATTTTCCAATCCAAGAATACTTTCATATTTTTCCTTATCATCAACCACATATATTATTTCTTATTCAACACCAATTCCTTGAAGGAATTCTTCCTTTGTACAATGATCATGTCTCTGTGGTGAGGTGGCAATGGTGAAATGTTGGTGAACTTTTGTGGGAAATTGTAAGACCATATTTTGTTGTTCATCAATAACATCATGATCTTCATAAATAAAATGTATCATTCATGATTACTCTTGCTTTAAATGTCTTTCCTTTGATGCTTGGAAAATTCTCTCTTCATGAAACTTGGCCTTAGGAAAACAGTCCACATAATTCAAATCTTATGTAAAGTGATTATTTATATCCCTCCGATGTAAGAATTTTTGTTGTGGCTTGATATAAATTGGTTGTATTATTTTAGACTCTGCTACAATCTTTTCATACTGAATTAATTCCTCATTTTCATACTTAAGTTCACTATAATCATCACTTTCAAATTGAGCACATGAGAGGATGAGATTTACCTCCCATGAAGCATACAGATGATGGTGTTCTTCTTGAATTGAAAATTTAGTGTTTTCATTTTCTATTTCAAGATCAAGATTTGAAGAAAACAAAATTCATATTCTTTTTCTAAATTCATTTCTCCATTGTCTTGGATCAATTTTTGAGGGGTAAAATATGTTGGCATTGGTTTCAAGAATAAATATTTCAATTAGTTAATCTCATTGAATTAATTCTTTCCAACTATGTTTTCCTTCTTGACTCAATAGAAATCTCAAATTTGTGGGAAAATCATTTTCGTAACAGCTGAAAATAATGACATCATTTGTAAACATTTCTTGAGGAATCTCATGAATAAATCTCACAAATATTAAAGAGAAATATTTAAGTGTTTCTTCTTTGTTCATCCCGATTTCAACCAACTTCAAGAAAAGAGAATATGTATCTTTTCTTGATAAATATATTTCGACAAACAAGTTTTCTAGTACATCCCAAGTAGTGATGGTTCCAGAAAGAAATGAATAAAACTATTCATCGGCATCTTGTTTTAAATTCAAAATAAATAACCGGCATGCAACATCATTTTGAATCACATTAAAAATTTCACAAGAACTGCCAAATTTAATCAAATGTTTCTCTGCATCTTTTGAAGCATTCTCGCAAACTATTGGAAACTTTTTCGTGGAAAGAGTTGGAAAGGGGTGAACTTCTCCTTGCAAACTAAGTGGGCTTCTGTGCAACCTTGTGTTTCTTTGGATACCTTATCCTTTCATTGTTCCTTGAACAAATTTTGTTGATTGAGGAGGAAAAATCTCTTGATATCATTAGAGACATTCCTCGTAGGAGTCTTCATATACATATTCTTGAAATTCTGAGATGTTTTTAGTGAAGTCACCAGGGAATATTTCTTTAAGATCTTGAGTTTTAAGGATGTATTTTCCAGGGAGATCATCCTCCCAAATCTTTGGTGGTTTTTTTGTTCCATAAAGGTTGTCACAAATGATTTGTGACTGAAATTTCAACTATAAACCTTCAAGGCCATTCAATTTTATTTGAACAAGGTTCTCCAAAACCCAATTCATCTTGAATCAATCTCTAAATTTTGTCTGAAACTGCAACCAGACTAATTTTAGTCTTCCAATAATATCTCAACCAAAAGATATCATATCTCTTGAAAATAAATCATTCCCCACTATGGTCACCAAAACTGTTGACACTTGAATCAGTTAGGACCGAAACAACAACCTCACAAGGACATTAGTCCCCCTTCATTTTTAGAGAGGTGGTACTCCTCTTGCACTAAAAGATATTTTGTGATATATTGGATTAGGAGAGTTCTAGGAAAGAAAAAACCCTAAATATTTATTTCTTGAGATTATGAAATAAAATGGTTCTTCAATAACTTGAATACAATCTTTATGTGCAACAAAATACTTTTTACAATAAGAAAAGATTGAAGGAGGGCTTCAACATCAGAATTAAATTGTGATCGAAATCACACACAATCTTTTTAATCATATGTAAATGCATCCATATCTTCTTCACAATAAATAGGAGAGAATGATTTGATCATCTCAAATAATTTTAAAAGAGTATTTCTATCAAGATCAAAAGAGAATTTGATAGGTCAACCTCAAATATCTTATACTTAAAACTCAAAGTTACAAGATATAGTCAAGATCAACGCCAAATCAATTCTTTGTGAGTTTATTCATGAAAAATTTTCTTCATTACAAAATATTTTGCAGTCATGTATATGGCTATAAATACTCCATTAACATACAAGAAAATTATTTTGGAATAATACAAGAAGAATACTCAAGAACTCAGCCTTGTTCCCAATTCAGAGACTCAAGCATAAAACTATGAGAAATGGTGTAGAAGAATATAAAGAGTGGAGAAGATGGAGATCTCTTTTATTTGATCAAAAGCTTGGTTGTGTATTCACGGCTGAAAATTTTTCTTCCTCTGATATTCTTCCCTACCCTTCTGACAATTATGATTCTCGAGAACCTTTGATGAAGCCTCTCTTTTGTTTTAAAGATGAGACTTTCTAACTACTTGAGTAGTTATGGTTTCTCCATTCTAGAAATTCTTGTACAAGTTTCTTCTTGAAACAGTCCCTTTAATTAATGCCTCATTAATTCCTCATTAATGAACTCACATGATTAATATAAGCATATTCCAAATGGGTCTTTTTCCCTTTTATTTAAAAGTTTTTAAAATAAACTTTTATTTCAAAATTTTAATTAATCATTTTTTAAAAGAGGAGGAATGTAATTTACTTTTTTGGATAGGATATACAACCTTTCATCCATTTAAACCAATTTATATCTAATATCCATTCTATTATCTTTCCAACCATATAATTTTTTTCCAAATCCGACTCTTGGATCTCAAGATATGACCTTGTGAAGTCAAAGTGTTGAGAAGATTTATTAGCTAGGCATTAAAATGTTACTGACTGATATTTTACTTTTTCAAAAAAATTTGGCAAATTTCATCTCTCAATACCTATCCCGTCATCTCTTACATAAAAATACCTTTCCAATGGCACAAATTTTTCTGCAAATGGAGGTCAGGAGCTTAAGATATAGCCTTTGCAATATTGTGACCCAACCATCGTAGATCAAGTTTGATGGGATGTTGGTTTTTATACTCTTCTTCTTAGGATTCTTTATCCGTTATCTTGATCCTACCTTACTGTCATAGGTTGACCCCGGTTCAAATTTGATAAGATCCCAACAAAATCCCTCTAAATCTATCGATGCCTCTAGTAGACCAAAGGGAAACGCAACACATATGGTGTACTACGCAGTCTCACCCAAGGTAGCTCTATGGGTGGATGCAATACTCAAGTGTTTTCAACCTGGGAATGAGTGGAGATATGCAGTTGTATATCGTAATATTTATTTATTCATTCTAACATCTGATTATAACAGTCATTCTATTCATGCATGTGAAATACCATATTTAACTAGTTAATTCATTCATCTAACATTCACCACTTAACAACAATAACGACACATACATTCATTCACACAACACAGGTGTTACCATGGTTCACCCCCTCCTGGGCTACATCCACTAAGATATGGCTCTCAAGATCTTTATTATGGTTCAATAATATGTCACGCCATGCATGTTTACAATATTAGATCTTACACTCTCCAATAGGCTCCTCAATCCCTGTGAGACTAACTAGATCACACCAGGCTCCTCATCTTGTGATATAACCCTCGGGATTGAGTTGCCCACTGCTTCCCTAGATCACCATCTTACTAAGTAGTACAGTTCTTACAACTCTCTACCATATGTTCTCTTCTCTCCTCCTCTCTTTCCTCTCTCTTTCTTTCTCGGTTCATCCCTTTCTTCATCTAAGTACTACCTATTTATATTCCTGCCTAATCAGCCATTATGATACATTACAAAAACCCTAACCCTAGCACCGTTAGGTCTAAATTTCATGCACACCTCGTCTGCTTCCCTTACACGTATTGTTTTTCCTTCCAGTTGTCCTTTCCTCCTTTCATGCTTCTCTTCCCAAAAATAGCCCTTTTCCCTGATGATCAGAATTTTATGAGCAGAACGAAATGAATACAGATTATTAACAAGTGCTTAACAAAAAATAATAGAGATATAGTAAAACTAGTTTTCTATTCAATAACGAAATAAGCTGAAACTGTAAAATGCAGCGGACACAAGCTTGCTGGAATGGTGGCGGCTTATCTCTGAGAAGAGATGTGACGGCAGCGTGCATTCCAAAGAAGAAGGTTACAATGAGGCTCTGAAGGCATTTTTACAATAAGCAAGGATGTCAAAAACTCTAGACATCCAAAAACCTAACCCTGGGAG
>JASDQU010509409.1:50849-61922 GCA_032191745.1 Picea mariana | reverse complement strand
CCTTTTCCCACATGTTTCCTCTTTCAATATGGTCTTTATGTTTTCCCTTGTTGGCTTCATGTTTCATATGAAGCTTGTCCACCATGCTACGCACTGTTTTTGACTGTTTTTTTTTTTTGTTAACTGCATGGTGGGTGGTCGACTATCCTTATACAGCTTCAGTCAACTCCCATTGATCATTCCTCTAAGGTTTGCGCCTACTAGATCTCTTAACTATACAGCTCCTCCGTCCGTGACAACTTTTACCTTGTATGGTCCTAGCCAATGCATTCTCATCTTTCCTAGGTGCTGCAATGCTTTACTATCATAGAGTAATACTAGATCTCCTTGAACGTCTTCCTCTTGATGTGGCGGTCATGCCAAGCTTTGTCTCTTGCTTTCTGTACTTGTTGATGGAATCCTGCCAAGATTCGGTCTTCCTCCATTGATAGTAACTGATTCAGTATTTCATGTACTATGCCTTGTTGTGTCATTTGTGCAATGGCTGCGACACGTAGGCTGGGTATTAAAAATTCTAAGGGCACTACTGCTTCTTGACCATAGACTAGTTTGAATGGTGTGTGGCCAGTCATATTTTTGCATGTGGTTCTATACGTCCATAGTATTACTGGTACCTTGAGATCCCAATCGTCCCTGTTGACATTGCATATCTTTGTCAAGGCGTTTTCTAGAATTTTGTTGAAGGCTTCTACCATGCCATTTGCCTGTGGATGATACGGTGTGATTTTTTGGTGATGAACTTCAAACTCTTCCAGCATTGATCAGATGGTTCTGTTTATGAAGTGTGTTCCTTGGTCACTCATCAAAATTCTTTGGAACCCAAATCTAGTAATTACATGTTCAAACAGAAAGTGTGCAGTTGTCTCTGTGCTGCAATCTTTTACTGGTGCGGATTCCACCCATCTTTTTAGGTATTCCATCGCGGGGTCTGAAGTCACCGGAAGAGACACTAGTGAAGGATGAAATAACTGGTTATAATGAGGGGTAGAGGGTGCAATATCCCGAAAGAGCTGGCGNCATCTGTGACAGTCTTTACTTCATATGGTCCCAACCAATGCATTCTAATTTTTCGTGGATCTTGAAGAGATTTATTGTCGTACACCAAGACTAGGTCACCCTCCTTGAAATTTTTCCTCTTGATATGTCTATCATGCCAAGCTTTATCCCTCTCTTTTTGTAACTCTTGGTGAAACCCTACTAGAATCATATCTTCTTCCATGATCATCAGCTGGCTTAGCCTTTCTTGTACTGCACCTCTCTCTGTCATGTCTGTATTTCTTGCTACACATAGACTAAGTACCAAACAATCTAATGGCACCACTACTTCTTTTCCATACACCAATCTGAATGATGTCTTCCATGTCAATTTTTTTCATGTGGTCATGTATGCCCACAGTACTGTTGGTATCTTCAAGTCCTAATCATCCCTATTAACATTGCATATCTTTTTCAGTGCATTTTCGAGGATCTTATTAAAGGTTTCCACTGTTCCATTCACTTGAGGATGGCATGGTGTAATCTTTTGATGATAAAATTTAAACTCCTCAGTCATCACCTTAATAGTGTTGTTAATGAAGTGAGTTACTTAGTCACTCATCAAAATCCTTGGGCATCCAAATCTAGTGATCCCTTTCACAAACAATATGTTTGTTGTTGTCTCTGCATCACAATATTTTACGGGTGCTTCTTCTGCCCATATTTTTAAGTACTCTGTCATAGTAATAATATACCTCGCTCCTGACCTTTTTTCTAGTGGGTAAATTGGTCCCACAAAATATATTTCTGATTTTTTAAATACTTGCAAGGTTACTTGTGGTATTAGGGGCATCTCATCCCATCTATTCATTTTACCAACCCTATGACATACATCACATCTCTGGTAGTATTCCTTTGAGTCTCTATGAACAGTCAGCCACCATACTAGTCATGCATGCAATACCTTCTACGTGGTAGCTTTGCCTACATAATTTCCTCCTATTATTACATCATGGGATTCTGCTAGAATCATAGGTATTTCATGTTCTATCACACATCTTCTCAGGATGTTGTCTTCACCCATCTTGTATAAGTTTCCTGCAATCAATTGATAGTCTACAGCCTTGACTACCATATTTTTCTTCTGCACAGTGTTGAATTCTTGTGGCGCAGTCCCTGTACTCAAGTATTGAATGATGTCTGCAAAATATTCATCAGCTACTTGGACTGAAAACAATTGTGCATAGGGAAAGTTGTCCTCTAGATTCATAGGTTCCTCTCCATTAGTGATCCTTGACATGTGATCAGGTCCTACATTCAACTTACCTACTTTTACTATCACTTCGAAGTCGAATTCCTGGAACAACAATAACCATCTACAAATTATCCCCCACAACATTGGCTTGTTGATGAGGTATTTAAGAGATGAATCATTTGTAAACATATTGAAATGTTTTCCTAATAAGTAATGTATGAACTTTTGAAGCTCATAGACCATAGTTAATCCTTCTCTCTCTGTGGTATTGTAATTCTTCTTCGATACTGACATTTTCCTACTATCAAATGCTATAGGATGGTCCAATTCTCCTGATTCTGGTTGCACCAGAATAGCTCCAAGTGCTATGGTTGATGAATCTACATGCACATGGAATTTATTTTCCCAATCTGGGAATACTAGTATTGGTGTGGTTACCATCTTGTCTTTCAGAGTGTCCAATCCTCATTGACAATTATCATTCTACTGAAATTTGTTTTCTTTTCTTAACAATTTCTCCATTGGAATAGTGATATGTTCATACCCTTTTATGAATTTTCAGTAGTATCATTTGTGACCCAATGTTTCTCTTAACTGATGTACTGATTTTGGTGGTGGTAGATTAACAATTACTACAATCTTGGCATGATC
Source organism: Picea mariana (assembly GCA_032191745.1). Classification (NCBI taxonomy): domain Eukaryota; kingdom Viridiplantae; phylum Streptophyta; class Pinopsida; order Pinales; family Pinaceae; genus Picea; species Picea mariana. Next base: position 59,041 of record JASDQU010509409.1, on the reverse strand, counting down.
TACTAGCAAGCCTTGTTTACATACTATATGGCCCAATAGTATCCCAAAGCGTGTTCTGAAGATGCACTTATTGATGCTTAATGATATCTAGAAATTCCTACATATTTGTAACATCATCCTCAACACCCCTACATGGTATTTCAACAGACTATAGACTTTCCAATCATCCAGATATACATCTAGAAACTAGTGGATGATTTCTTTTAATGCATCTATGACTACTCTGGAAAATATTGCTGGTGCATTTTTCAATCCAAATGGAATGACTTTGTACTAGTAGGATCCCCATTCTATGGTAAAATTGGTCTTGTGTTTGTCTTCCAGGGCTATCTTGATCTGATGGTAGCCTGAGAATCCGTCAGTGAATGAATAAGCTTCATGTCCTCCTGCGTTCTCCAACACCTCATATGTTAAAGGAGTAGGGAACAAGTCATGTATGAACACATCATTCAACTTCCTCGGATTGAGACATATCCTTATCCCTCCCATATTTTTCTCCTGAAATACCATAGGGCTTGCCCATTCGGATTCCTCTACAGGTTCTATGATTCCATCCTCCAACATCCTATCAATTTCATCTTTGACTTTTTGTTTATATATGGGGTTTAGTCTATATGGTCTCTATTTGATCAGTTTTGCCTCAGATTTGATAGGTATCTTCATTTCACCTAGCTCTCCTACTATGCCTTTCATTTCTATGAACATTTTTGGGAACAGGTTATTGTACTCAAACAGTAACTGTGTTATGATTTCCATTGTTTGCTCATCCCAGTAGTCTCCAATGCTGGCCATTTTGGGATTCTCAATTGTCCCAATGTTGACTTTCTTCAACTTAATCGACATAGAAAATTATTTCTGATTCCAGAGGTGGAACTTCTAGTTCTCTTTCACCTTCAACTTCCACAATCTGAATGTTTCATGGGTCATGTTCATCTGGTGCTTCTTCCTACACATGGTAGCATGATATTAGTTCTTTTACTGATTGTTTGTTTGTTGTTTTTCTTCTCTCATGAGTTCAACTTTTGGTTATTTAATGAATATCGCCCCTCTGATTCATTTAAGTGTTGAGTCTATGTTGGTGTTCTCATGTTCAAATGGGAAAGTGACTGTGAAGTTTTGTTATAATATTGTCCAGTTTGTAGTTCCTCTACACAATTCTTGGTCTATATACCAGTTTGTTTGAATCCCTTCTAACGTGTGAACAAAATGATGAGGCCATTCCTATGGTGGTGTCATCCTTCATAGCGTTCTTCACTTCTCCAAGTGTTCTACTAGTGCCCCCTATATGTGATATTTCTGCAGTTGGTTTCTTCTATGTTCTATGCCAAACCTAATGCGCAGTAATCGCTTACATTGGTACCAATCCTTAACTATCTCTTTGTGTGCACCCCACCATCTTGAAGGTGTTTCCTTGAGTGCTATATCTAGGGATAAGAGCCTTTGATTTTCTAACACTTCATCTTTGTATCGTGTTAATAATTATTCTAAGTCATTCACCTCATACCTACCCACCTTACTTCATGGTCTATTCTTGTGCATCTTCTTGTGGAGACTTCGTGTAACCTATGTTGCCAATTCTCTAAACCTATATATGAGTCTAACACGCATGAGGTGAAGATTCTCCAACTAAGTACCCCATATATAGTTGGGTTCACATAATATTCTTCTCGCGTGGTTGTTCTATACAACTGGTTAATTTCCTCCAGGTCTAAGAAAGTAGGTTCTACAAACCTTTCCCCTTCTGATGGATCTAATGGAGCAATGACTCTGTATTCCCATGACTCAAATGACATATCCCTCATATTTAAGTTGATTATGGACTGATTTTAAACACCCAATCCAAGCCAATTAGTTCTAGGTAAGGTGTTATTCCATCCACAATCTCTATTACCTTGAAATTGGCCTTAGTACGCACTCCATCTAGATCTACTGTCACCCCTTTTAGTCTTCCAATTGGTAGAAATATGTATTGGTTTGCTAGTTTCAGTTGAATAGGTGAATAGCCTAATGTGGGTTCTCCCATACCTTTCCATGTCTTCTTGGGTAACACATTTACTTCGGATCGTAAATCCACTATAATATCTTCAATGTTGAAATCTCCAATATTAGCATTCAGTCTGAATTCTCTGCTTATTCTCCTCCTTGGATGTAGATGATTAATTTTTTTCTATTATAGATTTCCTTCTACCTCTATGCTACATATTTATAGCATACTTTGTAACACTTTAACAGATGATGGATCATTTAGTAGTTTAACACAGGATTGCAAAAAACCTTTAATCATACTTACTTTTCCTAGGGGTTGTGCTTCTTTGGTGTGATCCAATGATGGAGGCATCTCGTACACTCGTACTTCCTCATTATGTTGTGAAATTGATGTCGATGCAATGTCTGGCTTCATAAATTATTGTCTGGCCTTCTTGAATATCTCATTTTCTTTCTATGCATCAAACTGCTTCTTTGGTTCAACATTCTTCTTCACCCATTGGTGTTGTCATGGATCTTGTCTTATTGTGTCATTTCCTGTCTTATCTTCTCCCCGCATAACTATGTTGATATTTCTTTTGTCATCCCTTGCTTCTGCCGAAATCCATTGAACATTCTGATTGTTTTGATTTCTCTTTTCCTGGATCTTTCCTAATAGTGTATGGCATTATTCTATGTGATGCTCTTATGCGCGACAATATATACATGTCGCGGGTGGGAGTGGACATTCTCTTGCATAGTGTCTTGGTTGTTGATAGTTGTGGCATACCAATGGTCCTCTACCTCTTCCAAAGCCTCCTCTTCCTCTTCCTCCATCTTTGTAGCTAACTCGATCTCCTCGTGGTGCATTATACTGGGGCGTCTGGTTATACTGTGCAAGATTATAATGTGGTTGTGTGGTATTATACTATGGTTGTGCAGTGTTATATTGTTGTTGTATAGTGTTATACTGTTGTTGCGCAATGTTATACGGGGTTGTTACTTGGTTAAACTATTGTGCGGATTTCCCGGTCATCATTTATGCTTGCACCCTGTAAACGTCTGATGTTTTTTCCCTCATGAGGTCCATGGTCCTGCAACATTTGTGATCATGGCCTACTATCTTGCAAAATTCGCAATATAAACTCTTAGGTATTGTCTAGTACTTCTGCATCATTGGGCAATGATATGGATCATGCCCCTGTTTCTTACAGATCTCACACCATAGTCCTCCTGTTGGTAATGGGTTTGGAATTCATGTTGCGATGTATTCCGCGAATGTTGGACATTCATTCTTATCGTGTCCTTCTATCCTACATGTGGTACACCAAATGGCTTCTCTTTTGTCCTTACCTTTTTTTTGGTTGAGTTGGATTCTCCTAGTTTTGTCTAATCTCTATCATCTCATTCATGTATTGATCCTCTGAACTAGGCTTCTGGAATTCGTTTATCAATATCTTTTTGATATCTCTAATCGTCCTTGTTGTCCCTAGCAAACTTTTTGCAACTAAACTCTTTCACTAATCTAGTGTGTGATCTCTTAGTGTGATATCTAAATACGAAAGTTTAGTGTCCTCATCTATGATGTGTTTCGCTTCCCAGATCTTTTCAAAAATGAACAAGTGCTTCTCAGGGTCCTCCGATGCCTCTCCTTTGAATTCTAGTAATCTGATGGTGGGATCATGTCCTGCCATCCTAAATGTTGAACTACTACCTCTGTGCGGTGTAGATACTTGACTGATGCTTCCTGAATTGGCTCCCCTAGTTGTTGTTCCTTGTTTAGATGTACTTCCTATTGTCTTCCTTCTCCCAAAAATTGGTTGTCTAAATGGTGGTGTTCTTCTTGGTGTATTAGTCGCACATGGGTTTATGGGTTCCACACTGACACTGATATGGATAGGAGTGTTGCCTTCTATTCCTTCTCTTAGACCTCTCGTCTTCATCTCATATATCACATGCAATATTTCCTCAATATTCTCCATAGCCTGGAGAACCTCTACCTCTTCTTCATCACTTTCCAAGCCCTCCCTTGCAGCTACTACTCTCTTCTTGGTGTTCACCTTATATTCGTAGGGTACTCCACTGCATGTTCTTCCAGTTTTTTCCATGATCCACTTTATCTGGTCTTAATCCATCATGATTGGGTCCAAGGCCTCATCCTTCTTTCCTTTCTCCATTTCCCCTTTCATTTCTCCTTCTCCTTTCAATGCTTCCCCCCTTCCACCATGCACACAGGGAAGTTTAACTATCTGATTCCATTGTCATTACACCTTTATTATATATCAATATATTAATAGAAGTATGTAACAATCTGATATACCTAATTCTAGGTCCCTTCAATAACTCTTGTTCTGTCGCATTGTAATACTTCGTTGTATCTACTACAAATTCTATGATAAATCCTGCAACAATGTTGTCTAGCCAGAGCTCTGTTGCACGTGTAAATTTATTATAAACTCATTGTAACTGTGTGATTTCTACAGGATTCCACTCTAGTTGTCTGATTTGATTTGTAGGATGGTTGTATTTTAACCTTTTTATCCACTCCTGCAATACATGCGGGAAATAATAGAAAAGTACTTCATGCAAGTCGTTGAATACGTACTTGTCCATATATTTGTGCGGTGTCAACTTTAGGTTTCTGTTATCTTTCTGTGAAAAGCCCATCTCCTTTGTTTTCAACCTTCTCTCTATCTCTGGATTCGTTGGATTCCATGGTCTCAACATCCCCTTTTAGTTTCTCATTCTCTCAACATCTTGTCATCTAGTCTGTCATTCTTTTGACGTGGCTTCCGCAAATATCATATACTCGATCCCATCATGTTCCAACCAACCGACAACAGAACCATTTGTTGTTTTTTCTACTCTTCTTCTTAGGATTATTTATCATTTATCTTGATCCTACCTTATTGTCATAGGTTGACCCTGGTTCAGATTTGATAAACCCCCAACAAAATCCCTCTAAAGCTATCGACCCCTCTGGTAGATTAGAAGGAAAAGAAACACATATGGTGTATTTCACAATCTCACCTGAGATAACTCTATGGGTGGTTGCACTACTCAGGGGTTTGTAACCTGGGAATGAGTGGAGATCTGCAGTTGTATCTTGTAATCTTTATTTATTCAGTCTAACATCTAATTATAACATTCATTCTACTCATGCATGTGAAATACCAGAGTTAACTAGTTCATTCATTCGTCTAACATTCACCACTTAACAACAATAAAGACATATACATTCATTCACACAACACATGTGTTACCATGGTTCACCCCCTCCTGGGATACGTCCACAAAGATTTGGATCTCAAGATCTTTATTATAGTTCAGTAATATGTCACGCTGCATGTGTTCACAATATTATATCTTACACTCTCCAACAGGATCCTCGATCCCTATGAGGCTAACTAGATCACACCAGGCTCCTCAGTCTGCGATCTAAACCTCGGGATCAAGTCGCTCACTGCTTCCCTATCTCACCAACTTACTGAGTAGTGCATTTATTATGATTCTCTTCCATCTATTCTCTTCTCTCCTCCTCTCTTTCCTCTCTCTATTTTTCCTGGTCCATCCCTTTATTCCTCTAAGTACTACCTATTTATATTCTTGGCTCATCATCCATTACAATACATTACAAAAACCCTAACCCTAGTGTCGTTAGGTATTCCTTGCATGCATGCCTCGCCCTCTTCCCTTACACGTACTACTTTTCCTTCCAGTTTTCCTTTTCTCCTTTCATGCTTCTCTTCCCAAAAATAGCCGTTTCTCCTGACTAGGTCTACATCCAACATGGGTAAATGTGGGCCCTTGATTTAATTTCGACCTCCTTTGTTGAATTTCGACTTTTCTTCTTTATTTTTATCCCACATGTACGAGAATAAAATATTCTTAGTGGTATATAATGTTAAGTGTAACATACACTTGACAAGAAATAAAGAAGAGAGGAGATTATAGATCTTGCAAGATTCAACCCTTGGAAAATTGTTGAATATAATAATAACTTCGCATGCCTAGTCAACCACCAATCTACCCAGTCAACAATGATGATTCACCCAACCAAATGTTTTCGCATTTCATCACTCAGTAGGACAACAATATTCCAATAAAAATATGTCATATGTCATCCAATAAAATAATGTCATGTGTCACTTCTTGTATGATGCCACGTGTCTCCATTAACTAGTTGCCATGTGGCACCATCCATTTAATTTCCATGTGGATATATATATCATTGGTTAATAAATTTCCATGTGTGACTTGGAGATGTTCCCCATAAAACTTAGGATATGAAAAATATTATTAAAATAATGTGGCAGGTTTGTGGGTTTACATGAATGCAGAGGTAGGTGAGGAAATCACCGCAGACCCACGGTTATACATAGTAAGAAATGAGTGTGAAAATTTCTATGTATAGGTGAAGTGGAGAGAAGAGGTAAATAATAGTAAAAAACGTTGTAAAATATTCTAAGTCTTCATAATCAATTGGACGAACTTTCATATAACATATGAAATAAATATCACCAACCCTCACCATCCCGTGAACCCGCGGTAACTCATATATATTTCGCTAAGTGTTGGAGAAGTTACATAGAAAAGAGTAGTAAAAAGAGTTGTGTGCATTATGAAGGTGGTGGAAGTAAAAGTGCATTGTGAGGGTAATGGAGATAAAACATACCCTTAAGAAATATAACCAACCTGCCAACCCATGAACCCGCGGTAACTCATATATATATGGCTAAGTGTTGGAGAAGTTACATAGTAAAGAGTAGTAAAAAGAGTTGTGTGAATTATGAAGGTGGCGGAAGTCAAAGTGCATTGTGAGGTTAGAGGAGATAAAACATACTCTTAAGAAATATCACCAACCCATCAATCCGCGATAAGTCATAGTAAATAAGACTAAGTCTGGAAAGTATATAATGGATCACGTGAAATATGGAAAGAAATATGGAAAATATGAAAAATGAAAAGAAATATATGGGAAATAAAAGGAATTAAGTCCAATTTGGGAAAAGAAAAAAAGGAAAAGGAAAGAAATGGAAAAATAAAGGAAAAGAAGTGTGGAAAATGGTAAGTGGAATATGAAAATAAAGAGACAATGGGAAAAATGACTAAGTATAAAATGAGAGAATGAGTAGAGGTGAAGGGAAAGGGGAGGAAATAACATGTCACTTAGAACAATTTTTCATATTTCTTTTCATAATACCTCCATTGGAATTATGGATAGAAATATGTGTCTTGGTCATGGAGACTTGGATTTTGAATCCACAAAATGCATGGAGAATCTGATACCAAGGGCTATGCAATGAACATATAATATTTCAAAAATATTCATCTTCCAATATAATTTTTTTATTATTATTATAGGAGCGGGAACATATAAGTGACTAAATTTTGGTCAATGGGTAGCAGATCACCTTCGCTTGTAGTTTCCTCGAGTTCTGAAGCCCCCAAGGTTATTGGACCTACATTTTCCATAATCGTGTCCTCAAACCTCTTTATATTTATTTATACATGATCCTCTCTTGGTCTTACGTCTTTCCAAAATCCATGCCGTAGGTCCATTCAGCTTCTTGGTTGTGAGTCCTTGTCATACCGTTGCTCGACGCCTCTTCTCTATTTGTCGCATGCATGGTGGTCTAATGTAGAGGAATTTTCTTCGACCTAATTGATTCTCGCTCCTTGCAATATGAATATGTACACCCTCTGATATGTGTATATTGACTAGATTAACCTGTCATGTGTGCTTGGTTGGATTCGATGTCCTATTTCTACTTGTCGTAACTTGGGACGTTAAATCATCACATGAAGCGTCGCTCTTTTGCCTTGTTCACTTTCACTTCACCACAACTTAAGCACCACATCCTTTGTCACCATATGCCTCACTCCTCTCCATAGCATCTGGTTTCCAGAATCCTACCCTATACATTTTTTTTTAAATTGTGTCCCCTAGGTGCAGAACCTTAACTAGAGGAACCTTAAGGGGCGTGGAACGTGGACTCATGCAATTTCGACTTAATTTTTTTAACTTGTGGTTTAATTTTATTTTTATTTTTCTTTTTCTTTATATATATATATATATATATATATATATATATATATAATTTTATTTTATGTATGTTATATTATATTGTTTTATTTTATTTTATTTTATTTTATTTTGATTAGTTTTATTTTCATTTTATGTAAATGATTAATTTTTGTTTTCCCTTGGTTTTCCCCATAATTTT
>JASDQU010509409.1:13742-40571 GCA_032191745.1 Picea mariana | reverse complement strand
TCTGATACCACTTGTAAGATACCAGATATATAAAATATGCAGAACAGAAATGAAATGCTAGAAATGACAGAATAACAGTAAAATATCCAGCATAATCTTCACAATACAGAAACGATACACGAAATAGCAACAGAAATAACACTTTGAATCAGATAGCAATGTTCACAGGCCTCTTCGAGGGGGAAACCTCCAGTCGAGCAGCGCTCTGTTACAATGATATCCAAGCTAGGGTTCTCATACCCTTGACTCCTATTTATACTAAAAAGAAGCATCTAGAGGAAGATCCTTCTAGAAGCGGAAGCTTCTATTAGGTCTTCTTACATCCGCCTTATTCTATTTTATTGAAAGGTCTTATTAATATTGACCTTTATTACATCCGAATACATTGATCTATCTATGTGCGGGTTAGGACCTTAACAATTCTTGTCAATTGACTAAAGTAGTCATATTTCCACACTTTCCCATATTGTTCTTCCAAGTATATTGTAAATAAACCCCAAGTATAATGATAAATATAGGGATTCATTTTAACTACCCATTGATACCATTGATATGGTTTTATCTCAAAGTTCAAGGTTTCTATGTGAATCCCTTTCTTATCATCCATAATATTATGTATTTCAAAATATTTATCTAATTCGTTCACCCAAGTAAAAACCTGTGTTCCATCAAACTTCTTTAATTCAACCTTGGGAAAGTTGAATTTAGGACCCCCACTATAATTAACTCCATTACTAGAGTTAAATCCACTAGAAAATGGATTATTATCGAGGGTTTGTTCAACCAGAATACTATCTTTATTTTCTTAAGTTCCTTACATTTTGATATTTTCTTTAGAGAGGCTCTCATCTAGAACATGAAAGATCACAGAAGACATGGAATTTTGCAATTCCTTCATGGATTTTTGTATTTATTCTTTAATTTTATTCTTATTTTCATCCATATTCTTATCCAAATCACCCCTTGTAATTGACCTAACATTCAAATAATTAAGTTGTTCCTTCAATTTGGATAGTTTGTTATGTATTTCATCATTTTCTTCATGCTTTATAGATGAGACTTCTGGAGGATTAATTGGTGTTGAAATATTTTTTGGAGCCATGTATAGTAGAAATAATAATACTCCTCTTTCCTCTATTTATCACAAATTTTTAATCACCAAAAAAAAAAAATCCAATAAGAATTTATACCAATTGCAAGTTACGTACCTTTCGAACCCTTAATTTGGACTCTGTTCTCCTACCCGACCTTCTTTCTCATGTATTTCTGAAATTTTATCCCTTCTAAGTCTGAAATTTTGGCTTGTAGTACTCTTATATGTTCTCTATGTAATTCCACAGATTTGACCAAAATTAGATGTGCCAAGTGAAAGTTAGTGTAACTTTCCCAAACCTTGTTGATTGTTTTCCCTTCCATAAGTGCACACTTGTACGGAATTCCATACACCCGATATTTGATATCTTATTCTAAAACTTGTACCAGAAATACTAGGTACTATCCTATTTCAAATGCAACTAGTCTCACTAAATTTGGATCCTCGATGAAGAAGATGTGATGCGTTTACCTGGAACACCTTGACATATCTTCTAAATAACCTCCAAGTTTCATTGTCTGAATCATCCCAAAAAAAAAATATTTTGAAAATTCTAAGATGACGTGATTGGAGAAGAAAAAACCTAAAATAAATTCTCTAATATCAAATGTTATGATACAACACCTTAGAAATGATAAAAAATCAATGAATTACATTCCACTTTGAGGGGGAAACCTCCTTTTACAATATGTCCAATTCATAATACAATATGAGATGTGATAAGATGATCTCAAGACTAGGTCTCCTTGGTATATATATAAATATATATAGGAGACAAAGGGTATAATTATAATGAAAGGGTGTGATGAAGGGGTTCAGAGCCTAGATACAAATATAACAAAATAAATGTAATAATTCAATAAAGGATTAATAAGGGGTTTATACATAACATGGTCTTTGTATGGGGCTTTGTCTAGGGCTTAACACATTGTTTCAGAAAAATTCTATTTCAAGTAGTTATATGGCTCATGGAGTCTCATTTCACTTCCTCCTACTACGTTAGGAAAAAATTGGGCATTTCTTTGGAGAAATTTAAGCATCCCATCATGTTGCCTTCTGCATGACCTTTCCAATGGTTGTACTCGGGTCTAATTTTGAGTTATAAGATTAAAGTTATGGCTTTCTAGAAAAAAATTAGCATTTTCACCCCATTTATATACTTTCTCCACTAGTGCAATTTTACTAGAAGGTCAACTTCTGTCAACTATAGAAGAAAATCCATAAAGAACTAAGAATTTTTTTGTATCGAGCACTATTAATACTAATAATTGTGAGCACACAACAATATTCATATTCTCCATTTGTTGATCCAATAATATTCTACAACAATATGGAATGTGCAACTTGTTCTTTTTATACCAAAAAAAAAAAAATGTGTATGACAGTTTTTCCTACGTGGAAATTTGTTGATGTGGAATCATTGGTTGACATGACACTAGCGTGGAAATAACATGGATTTAGTCACCAGGGACTGGTTCCCCCTCTCCTCGCTTCTATATGCCTCTAGTCTGATCCGGTTGACATACTTCAGCCACTGGGCCACTAGTCACTAGGGAGAATGCTTCCCCTTCTTTGGTCACAAAACCTCCCTTTGACTCTGGGTTGGTCCACTAGTCACCCTCCACAAGCTTCAATTCCACTCACTAGTCACACTCCACAAGCTTCAATTCCACTCCCTAACCACTAGGTCACTGGACCATCGAGCCACCAGTCCACTTGTCACTTCACGCAAGCTTCCATCCAACTCCCGCCATTCGACTATGTTCTGGTCCATCAACCCACCAGGGAGAATGCCTTCCTGCTCCCCTTTGAAATGGGTCCACCGAGAAAAAGTGAGAACACCCCAACTCTTTACACTCCAAAATGGTTTTCGGTCCGATGAAAAAGAAATTTGTGGGAGGGTGGAAGCCAAAATTTACATCGCGTGCAAACTCTGCAAGGTTCAATGGCTCTTCATGCTTCATGCAAAAGTGACAAAGGGTTCCTTGTTTCTTATAAACTAGTTATGAAAGCCCTATATGATGCATGTGGTATAAAATAAATAAGCATATATTAGATCTATGGTGGGTAATCTATGTGGGGGATAGATCGACGAAGAATCTGCACTATCTTCCAAGAGGCATAATGTGCGATCCTGATGTCTAAATCGAGCAAATGAGAGCTCGATGGAAAGTGAGCACCATGAGGCATCACTTGCATATATTTTCAATAAGCAGTCATGACAATGTTATTAGTTAAACTTGAAATTCTCCCCTCTGACACAGTCTTGTAGTAAATAAATATTTTCACTCAAGAACTTATGTCCTATAGTGAAATTATTACTTAGTATACCAGTTGTAACATACCCAACATCAACAACATGAATTTTTTTTATCTCTAATACTACTTGTAACTATAACAACCCCCTTTCTAAACCTATAATTATGTGTAATTAATCATGACTTATGGTTTCCATGCAATGGAATGAAAACATTGTAAATGTATTATTGTTTAATTATAAATGCCAACAGTTGGTTGTGGGAGAGAAGCCTTAAATTATTGGTCATCATACCACTAGAGGAGAGAGTGAGGAATGTTGTAGAAGGGGTTCACTATGACCTGATTAGGCAACCTAAGATTCTTTGTTGAGGTATGAAATTTTGGAATATTCATATATTTCCCTTAATTATGATTTCAAGGAAAATTTGTTAATTAGGAAGGGATGGTGGTTAAGAAACCAACAACCCTCCATGAATGTAGGTATGGGAAATATGGCTAGGACACCTAAAACTTCCATCCATACGTACAAAAACATATGGACTATGTAATCCCAGATTGGCCCATGGGTTACCCTCTGACAGAAGGAATGGGACAGATCGAGAACCTTCTCAAGGGTTTTCGTGCAGGGGATGCACAAATGGAAAAATGAGAGAATATGAGGAGGCATGCAAGGGAAGCACACAAGGGAAAAGGGAGAAGAAAATATCTGAATCTTGGGTTGGAGAGCCCATAAACCCAACCTGAGTCATGAAGAGTGTAAGCTTGATGTTGGGAAAGCATATGATAAACCTTACGGAGGCGCAGAGCCAGGTGGGTATGAGAAAATATGAACTAAGAGTAATGTGAAGGAGAGTAACTTTCACCTGTCAATCTAACGCAACACTGCCTGCCTCAGTATTCTTACTGCGCGACCTCCCGGTCTTAGGATCGTTCCTTATCTTCCCCTTAAGTCAAATTGACTCTTCGATTTCCCACAGAAATCTCTAACACACACTGGTGTGCATCCACAGGTCCTTATGAGTGATGCCTATGCAAACAAGCACTAAGAGCCAACTCTCTCCCTCATGATCCCTGATATGACCACAACCTTCACCCGAAAGGGTACTTCGAGTTTCGTGACTTCACGATCCCAGATGCAAGTCCTTCTGTCTCTTCAAACCTTGAAGCCCAGGAAAGGATAATGGGTCTCTGACTCCTCCCTTTGAATTTTCCTAATGTGACCTCCAACTATGAACTGGGGCCCAAACACTTCGGTACCTCGGGATTTCACTTATCGGTGTTTTGCGATGCAGTAACTCCTTTCGTTGGCTTTCGAAACTGTGACAAACCCTTACAACAGATCAACGGCTCTAATCTCCCCTGTGATATGATGGTTCTGGTTCTATCGAGACTTCGGGAATCGGGAATTCATGACTCTCGACTCCGAGTCACAACCTCCTCCACTTCCCAAATTCTGAAACACGAAATTCATGTGTGAGATCCACGATCTTCGTTGATCCAAATCCAACGGCCACTATCTCTCTTGATCTTCTAACACCTAACAACTCTCGGCCTATCTCCCTTACTAGTTAACTATATCCAATAGCCCATAGTAGATCGACACTTCCCTTGGAAGCATTTCCACCATCCTTTTCGTTTCAAAACTCCTTCGCCAAACACTCTAGTGTCAACCCTACTGAACTTTCCCTCTTACGGGTGACCTCAACCTTCGTCTCCCTTTGAACACTTCAATAGTTCTATCCCTCCTAAGATTTCACTTGCAACTCAAGAATCTCCCACAAGTTTCCTACACGCACTCGTGGCATTTGTAAATAACCTCTAGCGGTTTGGCCCTCCGACTCTGTGCACTTCTTGCAACATTAGTCCTTCAATCCTCCTCCTTGGTGGATAAAATTCAATGCCTTAACCAGCCTGCGCACACCTTGCACAACTTCAAGAAAATCTTTCACTTCTACTGATATGAGTACAATGGTATTCCTCCTGAGCTTTCTGAGATAAAACTCAGAACTTCATCAACGCACACCTTGCGTACATTCACTACACTCCTTGCAGAAATTCTCAGAAAGAGGAACAATTAAAACTCATTCTTCCCTTCTCTCAGACTTCATACCTTTAACATGAAATTCTACACACAACACAACATTGAAACAAAATGCATAAACAGAGAGTATAAGCAACTGTATACATACCCTTCAACAGATGCAAACAATAAGCATAATAACACCATGAACGTGATTCAAATCTTTATTATATTAACTCAAGTATTCATGTACATGGGTTCTTCTCTACGTCCTTACTCTCTACAGCTCTACAGCTTACTCAACTCATACAATGATAAAAGCGAGGGTGTCTTTATATTCGTTTTTCCCTTCTACACTACAAGCTATCTAATCTGAAATAAACACTACAACAACTTTTCATAAATTACAATAAATGCCTCTTTATCTGGCATATGTGAGCAATGCTCAAGATCTGTTTACAATCTCCAAAACATAAATGTAAATACATCTCCTACTATTACATTAATGTCTCTTCATTTAAATTTAAAACATTTTCAAAATGTGTGCTAGTGCATATCCAGTTGTCTTCTACCTTTGCACTTGATTTGTTGGTTGCTTACGATGCTCCTGCATCACAATCTCCCTGAAAATTTGAGAGAGACTCCATGGTGGTATCATGGCTTGAAACAAGAGTGGCTAGAGTGCTATGAATGAATACATTTGAGCCTACAGTTGGGTGGAAAGGTGAACACCCACAGTAAGTTGGTTGGCTACAATCATACAAATGGATAAGTATTCCTTATACTCTATGTGATTGAACTGTAATGTATGGCTAGATACATGTGTTTGCATGCATGAATGGTTATATCATGTAATTGTACTAAAAAATGTTCATGTCCGTTAATAGATTGAATTCTTGTAATTATTGTAATTTTATGTGCTTGAAATAATTATGAAGTTGCACATGTGATTGCACAACTGAATATGAGCATCTTGTAATGACTCTAAGATAAATAAATGAGATTTATTTCATGGTTTATGCGTGCACATGGAAATATCCATCGTCGAAATGGGCTTCCAGTGAAAGGAAAACTGGAGCCATAAGTAAATAAATGAATGAAAAATGTTGAGTATGAGTGATGAGACTCAACAGCCATCGATTCCCAAGCTAGATTAGATCTCATCCGTCCAAAGACAAACTAGTCCAGTAAACAAAAATCCCTGCATAATCGACAATTGAATCTCATCCATCAGATTTGAGCGGCGAGCGATATCGGTCATTGAGTTTCGTAACCAAGATCAAGAGGGAGTTATGCAACTTGGGGCATCAGAGCATCAGACCTCAGACGCTTTCTAAGTCCAAACCCTTTGGAAGTATTAATACCCGATATTTGAGGACTAGGGTTCCAACCCCTAGTTCCATGCCTCGTTACACAAGCACGAGAGAGAAAGAGAGTGATGTCATGTGCGATGTGTTGCGCCAACCTGGTAGATAGGACTTCAAATGAATGACACTTGACAGTTTTTTAATAGCCAGTGGAAAAAGAGTGGGTCCAAACTAGGCATGGAGGCCTCAAATTGACTCCTTTAAATCCTTAGTCGTAGCATCTTGAAGCCAAGATATCTTAGCCGTATATCTATGAGGATAAATGTCCATAGGACCCTGAACCACGGGGAATTTTAGTGTATAGGAAACTTGTAAAGAGTCGTGATCCCAATATCTATGGTCGTCTAGTGGTGATGCGTTTCCTCATGAGGGAAAGATCTCCACCATAGATCTTGTGGTAAAGGGTTGGGATTTGTAATCATGAGATTAACCTAGTTAATAATCATGTAATCACTAATATTATGTTAATTAATCATCTCATAATACTAGGGATGTCAGGAACCAGAGATTTCTCATAATCCAGTGATTATCGTAATTAATCAAGAGATTTCCTTAATTATCTTGTAATCCCTCAACAGTGGACCTTAGTGATTTTTAGTCCACAAGAGATCAGTAAGGGGCCAAGGTCTCAATGCTTTCTATTACCTAGTGGTGCCACATGTCGTAACGTGAGTGGTGTCATGTGTCACGTAGTTTTGGCATATTTGGATGAAGGTCTAAGTGGAAAATCAGTGCCAAGTTGCATGACCAGATAGGACCACATGCCCTAAGATGCCAATTTTATCTCGTATCTCGACCATTGAGAGATTTTGTGAATTAGGCCTTACGAAAATGGTTGATATTTGATGCTCGAAATATCCGATATGACATCAGATGATTTCATTCAATGAATAAGAAGTGGACAAGTGTCAATGCCCTATTGGGAGAACCTTGGGAATTGTGATGACATGTACATCCATGTCAGTGCCATGAGCCACGTCAAGTCATAGGTGCCATGATGTGTCATGCCATGGGCATGCCATGTAGAGCATATGTGCCAAGTATAAAACATGTGGGACATAGAGGTCATTGATTGGAATCCCAATTCTTGATCATTAGATTCGAACATCGAGATATCTCATTTGTCAATCGCTTAACCTTCTTATGGGTGTTAATCCTGATATTAAATTAACTATTGTATTGTAATTGTCAGACCACGGTTGTCGAAATAATTTATGTAGCAAGTGCTAAGCACTTCAATAGCCGAGGGCCCACTAGAATAGATGGTAAGTGTCATGCCTGCAGCCATGTTCACACTAAGGGTGATGTGTTCTAACACATCAATTCCACGTAGAACAGTCATGGTGACATGGAGCCACGTGGTAGTACGAAGGAATTTAGCCAATAAAGGTCGAGAAACTACAAAAGGCCTTGACTTTTGATCTAGAGATCCATTTTGAGAAAAATTACAATCATTGGAAAGCTCTCGATGTGAAGAAGACGATGGTTTCCTTTTAAAGGGATTTGAAGAGGTTTAGGAAAATAAAAAATTTAATACCCCATCCCTTGAAATGGTTCTTAGGGGGTTGGTTTTGTTATAAGTGGTATCATAGAAGTATACAACACAAGGCCTGGATGGAACAGAAGTCATTCTTAGGGATGATATATTAAGGCTAGAGATGAGCCTATTTAAAATATTTCTCAGTGTTTAAAATATTGTTTAATATTTGCACGAGTTCCTTGAGGAGAAGGACATCAGATTGAAATTGTACCGTGGGAATTTTGGTTGAATTTCAATAGAATAATTATGTTATTCCTTTGTAAAACTAATAACTACTCTTACAAGAGTAGGGGTGTTGGTAATAATTAATGGTAATACCTAAATGTAAATGGAAGTAATGACAAAATCATATTATAGGGACTACATGAATCTAGAAAATGAATGGACTGGTGGTTCTAATGTTTCCTATAAGTACGGGTTAATGGAGCCCTCAACAATTGTAATAGTTGATTAAATAAAGAGACTAAGCCATGTATGTATAGTTTCTCATATTCAGAGGACTCATGCAAAATTTAAAGGTAAGTGTGATTGACCTATAATGGTTGAAACTTGTAGCAAGGATAGTTGATTTAAGAAAAGTAAAAAAGAGGTGAAATAACTTAAACATATGAGTCGGTATGAGCTCATGGTTGTACAAAGATGTCTACTTGTCTATTGACATGAGTGATTTTTTATGCATGGAAATGCAAGATGTGGATATGTTGTAATACATATGATAATGGTTGTATGTATGTAACATGCAAATAGACTTAATATAACCTATGGTTTGTTGTGGTGTAAGACCTATTGCAGGCTTGTATTGGTCAATAATGACCTAATGTCATCAAGGGAGTAACATCATGAATACAATATTGATAATGCTATTTTTATTGCCTTATGAGGATAAGGCTATAATGATTAATGGAGGGTTAGAGTGGTTTCTTGCTAGTTGTTTCCATGAGGAGAAGGAAACATAATCATGAATATGTTTGTGAGACTTGTCAAGTGATTGGATGTAATATCTCAACATAAAAGGTTGATATAAATGATCAAATAAATGAATAGGAATGTGCAACTGATGCACATGTATAGTGTATAAGTGCATGTATACTAAATGGCATGATATGAATGCCTACGTAAGAGGGTATTAACACAAAGAGTATACTTGCATGGACTAAATAAGTGGAATTCAAATCAAGATATATACTTTCCAGGTCTAAAAAATGCCATGGATGCATGTATGGCCCTATATTAAATGGGTCTAAAATATCTTGATGGAATAATAACTTGAGGAGGGTGTAGTCCCTTCCTCAAAGAGAGATAATATAAAATTTTAAAGAGAAATGAGAAAAAGTTCTATGTTGTTTTCATAGAAGGGAATATGATTATGCCTTTGAAAATTCTATGTAAATGATTGTGAAAAAATCATGAGTGAAATGATATAAGAGGATATGCAAGTGAAAATATGAAGTGTTCCAGTGGTGGAAACACACAACATGCTAATGCATGTGATTAAGTGCATGAAATCATAGCTTGAAATAAAGTTGTTAACATAAGGATTTGTATTTGAATGTAAATATCAAACGCATAATATGAATGTATGCCTATAATCGTTATGGAATATTGGGTAAGAATATGAAATGGAAAAGTTGAGGCTGACTCAAGGTTGAGATCATTTCAATTAGTGATGGATATGCAAGCAAGGAGTTTCACGCTGAGGCAATTCCAAGTGAAGGAACTGTTTGAAGACAGTGTCAAGAGAACTGAGTTATAACCTTAATGGCTTCTGGAAAAATTGGGCAGTGACCTACAAGTTCTATTTATATAAGAATATTGGATTACATTTTAACATATAATGTATGCATAGGGAACATGCAAATGAAGTTAACCAATCCAATTAGTAAATGTGCAGAATGCACTGGTTCATGATTAAATTTTGAACCAAAATCTTGTTTTTGTAGCTTGTTGATTTACCAGATAATGTCAAGATGAAACTTGGTTGAAATTGCTCAAGGAATAGAAAAGGAAAATCCCAAAAGGGATAGATTGTAGAAGCAAATAAGGAGAAAAGGAGGAATACTTTTCTCATAATAAAAACTCTGACTTGTTTAACAGAGTTGGATTCTTTAAAAGAGTAGTTGTGAAAATAAGTACAATTGGTAAATGAAAGATAAAATATTGAATGTGTTTAAATGAATTGGCTTGGTTAAGATATATTATGTGAAGGAAGTGAGGCCTTGAAATTAATTTAGCTAGGCTAAAAATTCCTTGATTTTGCAAAGGAGTTGGAAGGAAGGAAAAATCCCTTAACTCCTGTTTTGATGTTTATTGTGTTTCTATGGAATGAGAAGACTAAAATGTTGTTATGTGTAAATGCTTTGGCACAAGAATGTTGATAGTTGTATGAATATAGAAACAACTGAAAATTTGATTGTGTTGCACTCATGAAAACATTAAGGATAATGTGATGAAGTACACATGGATATGTTAGGACATATCTAGAAATGTTGTGTTGAATTCAATTCTATAATACATGCATTTTTGTGTAATATGACAACTAATATAATTTTGACTGTGATGATGCATGTATGAGTAGAAAAATATTGGATTTGTTGGAGAATACAGTTTCAAACAATGGACAACCTCAGTCATAGGTAAACACAAGAAGGTTGTTGTTGAAAGTTGTTTAAAGGACCTTGGGAGTCCACATGAAAGCACCACTGATGAGGTAATATCAAAGAAGGTGTTGGAAACCAAAACAGGTATTCATGCTTATGTGGCATAAAGTGTGAAGGGATTGCATAAGAATTACTTCCAAAATGATTCATTAATATTCTAATGATATAAATGTAATTTTGAGTGGCTATGGTATTCCATTGATACCCAAGAAGAGTATGATTCAGGAAAGGAACTTGAAGGATAAAGAAAGACACCCCTGACATTCAAGGATTTGTTACAATCCTTTCATAAGATTCACAAACAATGGTATAATGAATGGATTGTGAGTAGAAGTAATCATAATAATAATGTTGATTGAAATCATTGAGGAGATGCATATTTATATGAAAGGGTAGGTAATAGAATGCCCCTCATGGAAGGTGGATCTTCCAATATCCTACCATAATTGTAACAACGGTAAATAAAGGAATTGGGTGGCCATGAGTGTTGGTACCCTAGTTACTAGTAAGAAAAGAATTCTTAAAGGCATTCATGTGAAACTTTTAGTTTCATGTGTGTTGATTTGAGGCTAGGATCAACTCAAAGCAGAGGGGATAGTCATGTTGTAATAATGAATGTGGATAGAGAATCCATGTGGTGAAGAGGTTGGATGAGACCCAACATACCATGGAAAGAGTGCCTAATATGAAATGTGGTAATCTGAAATGCATTGTGTGTGAATGTGGTCATGGGCATTGGCACATTTATTAAATTCACTTAATGTTTGGTATGATGAAATGATGTAGGTGTAAGGAAATATATTTATTTTTTCTTTATCTCGTTGAATAGATAAAAGTGATTTGATTGATAGTATGCACAATTTAATAATTTCTTGTGATGTCATTGTGAAGGTGCAATGAAAATATATGTGCATGGAAAACTAACAATTTGTCTGGTTGATTGAAGTTGAAATTGTAAGAAGAAGGGTCTTGGATGTGATAGCAAAAGTAAGCCTATAAGAAATACCAATACCTACTAAGACAAACTATTATGGGAAGGAAAACCCTCATAGTTGTGGAATAAGGTTCGTGTATGGTACCGATCAAAAATGTAATTGTGAATTAGAAAATATGTGGGAACCATATTTGCAAAGAAATTTCATTGAAAACTAATGAAAGGATCTCACGAATTTATGTATGCATGTGATACAGGTGACATGAAAAGGATCTTCTCAGGGAGGACAAATGATGGGTGTCAAATATGGAAAGCATGGAAAATGGCTATTGTGGTGACATGAGGACCCTGTGATAATCCATGGTCCCATAGAATGATGTGTCATGGTGACATAGGCCGGAGGAATGCCTTGACAAGAGCAAGTCAAAGGGACGCCTTGACTTTAAGAATCGAGGAAGTCTTGAAAATTATTCTTGTGCAAGAAATCCTTGGCAAGGAAATATGGATCACCATAGGGCTATATAGCAAAGAAGGGGATGGCAGAGCCTAGCCTGGAGGGTGAGTGATCGCAAGGAAGAGGAGACTGCAATAATTCATGTAAATTATTGGTTGGGAGAATGCACATAATGGGTATGTCAAGGGAAACAATTGAGCCGAGCACATATGACAGCCACATGGATGCAAATCCATGAAATGCACAGATGAGTAGTGTGCTAATTTGTGAATATTTTCTCTTGAGTTTGAACAACAATAAAATGTTTTGCATCATAGCAGCCTACAAAACTAAGCCTCGATGAGCTAGAAGTCAGTCTTAGGGATTATATATTAAGGATAGAGATAAGCCTGTTTAAAATATCTCTTAGTGTTTAAAATCTTGTTTAATGTTTGCACGCGTTCCTTGAGAAGAAGGACATCAGATTGAAATTGTACCTTGGAAATTCTGGTTGAATTTCAGTAGAGCAATTATGGTATTCCTTTTTCAAACTAATAAATACTCTTGCAAGAGTAAGGATGTGTTGGTAAGAATTAATGGTAAGACCTTGATGTAAATGGAAGTAATGACAAAATTTTGTTATAGGAACTACATGAATCTAGAAAACAAATGGACTGGTGGTTGTAATGTTTCCTATAAGTATGGGTTAATGGAGCCCTCAACAATTGTTATAGTTGATTAAATAAAGAGACTAAGACATGTATGCATAGTTCCTCATATTTAGAAGACGGATGGAAAATTTTAAGGTAAGTGTGATTGACCTATAATGGTTGAAACCTATAGCAAGGATAATCCATTTAAGCAAAGTAAAAAAGAGGTGAAATAACTTAAACGTATGAGCCGGTATGATCTCATGGTTGTAAAAATATGTGTACTTGTCTATTGACATGAGTACTTGTTTATGCATGGAAATGAAATATGTGAATATACTGTTATACATATGATAATGGTTGTATGTATGTAACATGAAAATAGACTCAATATAACCTATGGTTTGTTGTAGTGTAAAACATGTTGCATGCTTTTATTGGTCAATAATGGCCTCATGTTAGTAAGGGAGTAACGTCATGGATAAAATGTTGATAATTCTATTGTTATTGCCTTATGAGGATAAGGTTGTAATGATTAATGGAGGGATGATAAAGGTCTGGTAAAGGAAGTGTTGGAGCATTCCTAGATGATCAATGAGTCAAATTGACATCCAAAGATGAATGGTAGTCATATAAATATGGCTTGGTATGATAAGAGAGTAGTAAAAGGGAATTTAGTAAAGGATTCCCCCGGAAGAGGTCTATTGACCAAGAATGATTAGTGGAAGGAAGAGAGACTGGAATAATTATCTTATTTCATTGGGTAATGAAGTGACTACCCATGTAAAATGTTGAATCGTGGATTTATCTTGTAACAAAAGGGAAACAGTGGTTTATTGTTGGTTGTTTCAATGAAGAGAAGGAAACATAATCATGAATATTTTTATGATACTTGTCAGGTGATTGGATGTAAGGTCTCAACAGAAAAGGTTGATATCAATGATCAAATAAATGAATAGGAATGTGCAAGTGATACCCATGTATAGTGTATAAGTGCATGTATACTAAAGGGCAAGATATGAATGCTTGATTAAGAGGGTAGTAAGGAAAAGAGTATACTTGCATGGACTGAATAGGTGGATTGCAAAGAAAAATATATAAGATATATACTTCTCAAGTCTGAAAAACATCATGGATGCATGGTTGGCCCTATATTAAAGGGGTTTGAAATATCTTGATGGAATAATAACTTGAGGAGGGTGTACTCCTTCCTCAGAGAGAGATGATATAAAAGTTGAAAGAGAAATGAGAAACAATTCTTTGTTGTTATCATAGAATGGAATATGAATATTCCTTTTAAAATTCTATGTAAATGATTGTGAAAAAATCATGAGTGAAATGATGTAAGAAGACATACAAGTGAAACTATGAAGTGTGCCAGTGGTGGACCCACACAACATGTTAATGCATGTGATTAAGTTCATGAAAGCATAGCTTGGAAGCAAGTTGTTAACATAAGTATGTTTATTTGAATGTAAATATGAAATGCATAATAATAATGCATGCCTATAATCCTTATGGAATATTGGGTAAGAATATGAAATGACAAAGTTGAGGTTGACTCGAGGTTGAGGTCATTTCAATTAGTGATGTATATGCAGCAAGGGAGTTTCACGCTGAGACAATTCCAAGTGAAGGAACTATGTGAGGACTCTGTCAAGAGAACTGAACTATAACCTTAATGACTGCTGGAAAAATTGGGCAGTGGGATGCAAGGTCTATTTATATAAGAATCTTGGATTACATTTTAAAATATAATGCATGCATAGGGAACATGCTAATGAAGTTAACCAATCTAATTAGTAAATGTGCATAATGCATTGGTTCATGATTAAATTGTGAACCAAAATCTTGTTGTTGTAGCATGTTGATTTACCAAAGAAAGTCAAGATGAAACTTGGCTAAAATTGCTCAAGGAATAGAGCAAGAAAATCCCAAAAAGGGATAGATTTCATAAGAAAATAAGGAGAAAAGGAGGAATATTTTTCTCATTCTAAAAACTATGACTTATTTAATAGAGTTGGATGCTTTAAAAGAGTAGTTGTGAAAATAAGTACGGCTGGTGAATGAAAGATAAAATATTGAATGTGTTTAAATGAATGAGCTTGGTTAATCTATATTGTATGAAGGCAGTGAGGCCTTGAAATTAATTAAGCTGGGATGAAAGTTCCTTGATTGTGCAAAAGAGTTTGAAGGAAGGAAAAATCCATTAACTCTTTTTTTATGTTTAGTGTGTTTCTCTAGGATGAGAAGACTGAAATGTTGTTATGTGTAAATGTTTTGGCAAAAAATTGTTGATAGTTGTATGACTATAGAAACAACTGAAAATTTGATTGTGTTACACTCATAAAAACATTAAGGATAATGTGATGAAGTGAATAATGATATGTTAGGACATATATGGAAATTTTTTGTTGAATTGAATTTTATGATACATGCATTTTGTGTAATATGATAGCTAATATAATTGTGATTGTGATGATGCATGTATGTGTAGAAAAAGATTGGAGTTGTTGGGGAAGACAGTTGTCAATGATGGACAACCTCATGCATAGGTAAACACAATAAGATTGTTATTTAAAGTTGTGAAAGGAACTTGGGAGTCCCCATGAAAGCACCACTGATGAGGTAATATCAGAGAAGGTTTTGGCATCCAAAAAAGGTATGCATGCTTGTGTGGCATAAAGTGTGAAGGGATTGTGTAAGAATTCCTTCCAAAATGATTCATTATTATCCTAATAATATAAATGTAATTTTGAGTGGTTGTGATATGCCATTGATACCCAAGAAGGGCATGATTTAGGAAAGGAACCTGAAGGACAGAGAAAAAGACCCCTAACATTCAAGGATTTGCTACAATCATTGCATAAGATTCACAAACAACGGTATAATGAATGAATTGTGAGTAGAAGTGCTCATAAGAATTATGTTGACTTAAATCATTGAGGAGATGCATGTTTGTATGAAAGGGTAGGTAATGGAATTCCCCTCATGGAAGGTGGATCTTCCAATATCCTACCATAATTGTAACAATGGTAAAAAAAGGAATTGGGTGTCCATGAGTGTTGGCACCTTGGGTACTCATACAAAAAGAATGCTTAAAGGCATTCATGTGAAACTTTTAATGTCATGTGTGTTTATTTGAAGCTATGATTATCTCAAAGAAAGAGGGATAGTCCTGCTGTAATGATGAATGTGGATAGAGAATCCATGTGGTGAAGAGGTTGGATGAGACCCAACACACCATGGAAAGAGTCCCTAATATAAAATGTGGTAATCTGAAATTCAATGAAAGGGTGCATTGTGTGTCAATGTTGCCATGGGAATTGACACATTGATTAAATTCACTTAATGTTTGGTATGCTAAAATGATGTAGGTGTAAGGAAAGAAATTTCCTTTTGATTTATATCATTGAATAGATAAAAGTGATTTGATTGTTAGAATGCACAATTTAAGAATTGTTTGTGATGTCATTGTAAAGGTGCAATGAAAACATATGTGCATGAGAGACTAAAAATTTGATTGGTTGATTGAAGTTGAAATTGCAGGAAGAAGGGTCTTGTATGTGGAAAAAAAAGTAAGCCCATAAGAAAGACCAATACCTACTAAGACAAATTATTATGAGAAAGAAAAACCTCATACTTGTGGAATCGAGTTCCTGTATGGTACCGATCAAAACTGGAATTGTGAATTGGAAAATTTGTAGGTTAAATATTTGGAAATAAATTTGATTGAAAACTAATGAAAGCATCTCACGAATTTTTGTATGCATGTGATACAGGTGAGATGAAAGGATCTGTCTGGGGAGGACAAATGATAGTTGTCAAAGATGGAAATCATGGAAAATTGCTATTGTAGTGACATGAGGACCCTTTGATAAGCCATGATCCCCATAGAATGGTGGGTCATGGTGGCACACGCTGAAGGGATTCCTTGACAAGAGAAATTTGAAGGGACACCTCAACTATAAGAATTGAGGAAGTCTCAAAAATTCTTCTTGTGTAATAAATCCTTGGCAAGGCAAGATGGATCACCTGAGGGACTGTATAGCAAAGAAAGTGATGCCTGAGCCTGGGCCTAGAGGGTGAGTGACCGCAAGGAAGAGGAGACTACAATAATTCTTGTAAAGTATTGGTTGGGAGCATGCACACAATGGGTATGTCAAGGAAAAAATGTGAGCCAAGCACATATGACAGCCACACTGATGAAGATCCATGAAATGCATAGAGGAGTATTAGGTTGATTTGTGAATATTTTATCTTGAGTTTGAACAACAATAAAATGTTTTGCATGAAATTGTAATTAATATGTTTTCTATTGAAATTGTTGTAGGCATGTGCTAACAACAAGAGTTTGGGAAAGGACCATATACTATGAAGGAAAGGAAGGCGATGTTGAAGTAGTTGAAGGATAAAGGCATGGTAGGTGTACTGAGGAAGAATACTGAGGATGTTGTTCCTTTGAAGGGGGAGGGGATTGTAACACCCCCCTTTCTAAACCTATGATTATGTGTAATGAATCATGATTTATGGTTGCCATGCAATGGCATAAAAACATTGTAAATGTATTATTGTTTAATTATAGATGGAAAAAAATTACTATGGGGGTGAAGCCTTAAAGTACTGGCTATGATACCACTAGAGGAGAGAGTGAGGATGTTGATATTATGGTAGCTTTAGGAGGTATCAACCTCCATTGTGAAATTTGAAAAGATTAGAATATTTCGGAAGCAAGAAAAGAAGTGAATGTAACCCTAGAAGAGATGTCGACCAAGAGAGATAATTGATATGAATTAATTAGTACCCAGAATGAGAAGTCAACCCAGGAGGTCTGCCAGAGCTAGTATAAATACAGGGCGCTAGTCTTCACTTTACACACAACTCTCAGAATCGCAGAGAGACACTTGTGTGCACTGCAATCTGGCAGTCTTATGCGCAAGTCCTGGAGAAGGTGTTGTCGCCAGTTGTGAAGCCATTGTTTCTATCTTTCTAGGTTGGACTCTCTGATCAACTTTGGTTACTTCTTTCTTGGTGCATTAGCCTTGCTTGGCTATTGTTTTTCTACCAGGATTCTTCTCTCCATTAGGGTCAAGGTGCTAAGAGGGTGGCTTCGGCCTATGTTTGGGTGACAATAGTGATATTGTCTATGGTTAAACAAGCACATTCTAATAGGTTATGGGCCCACACCTCCTTCATTCAGTATAACCGCTATAAGGAAGCATAGCCATTAGGATACTAATCTCGTTGAAGAACTGTCGCTAGGGTTTACTAGCAAGAGCAACTTCCAAGACACTGTCACTAGGGTTACTAGCAGGTGCAGTTGTCGAAACCCTAAAACCTCGATCCAACACCTTATGATGGAACATCTCGCTCAATAAGAAGGTATTCAAGTGCTCCTTAGTCCATCGCACCTCTTGGCACTATCAGAAGGAATAAACATCAAGGTTGAAGTTTTGGATCAAAGCGTGACCAGTCACCAGTCAACCAAAGTCATGAATGAAAAGACTAGTCATCTATACTACTCAGCACTGACATGAACAATTGAAGATGACATGTGGATAATTGATAGTGGAGATTCTAGGAATATGACAAAATATCAAGACAGACTCTCAAATCTAAATTAAAGAAAGACATCGTACAAGGTAGAGCTTGGAGACAAAATCACTTACCCAGTCGAAGGATTTGGACAAGCCTCCATCAAGTTGAAAATAGGTAACAATGTTCATTTGAAAATTTTCTTATGTGTACCTGGTTTATAAAATAATTTTGTATCCATATCTTTCCTAGAAGACAAAGGAAACATACTATCTTTCGTAGATGGAAAAGTGTTATCTTGGCACAAAGACTCCAGCATAGAGAATGCTAAGGTTATTGAAACCCGTGAAGGAAATCTATATAGAATAATAGAACAAAATGAAGAAGCTCTTGTACATGATGAAGTCAATCCCAATGAAATTTGGCATAGAAGGTATGCTCATATTAACTATCAAGCATTTCCTTTTATAAAAAAGATGGTTGAAGAAATACCAGAATTACAGTCTACACATGAAGGAATTTTCAAAGGATGTGCTCTTGGAAAGAATATCAAGAAACCATTCCCAAGAAGCAAAAATAGATCTAAGGAGATTCTAGATCTAATACATTCATATGTTTTTGGTCCGATGCCAGTAAAATCTCTAGGAGGTTCTCTTTACTACGTAATCTTCATAGATGATTACTCAAGAAAGACTTGGTTATATCTCTTGAAGACAAAGGATGAAGTATTTAACAAGTTTCAATAATTCAAACCAGAAATAGAGAACCTCACAAACAAGAAAATCAAGACCTTGAGAATAGATAATGGAGGATAATACACATCAAAGGAATTTGTTTCCTTTTACAAATCAGCAGGGATTAGGAGGGAGCTGATGGTTCCTCACAATCCTCAACAAAATGGTGTAGCAGAAAGGAAGAACAGATCTATTAAAGAAACCATGAAGGAACTACTAAATGATCAAGGTTTATCTATGTTCTTATGGGGAGAAGCAACCATGACAGCAATATATTTTCATAACAGAAGTCCTCGCCGCATATTGAAATACATGACTCTAGAAGAAGCCTTCTCGTGAAAGAAACCTAATGTGAAAAACTTAAGAATCTTTGGATGCCTTGTTTACTTTCACATTCCCAAGGACAAAAGGAATAAATTAGAACCCTCGGGAAAGAAGGGAATATTCATGGGATATAGTGAATCATCCAAGGCTTATAGAATCTATATCTCGGAACAACATAAGATTGAAGTCAGCAGAGACGTGACCTTCAATGAAAATATGGCTTTCAAGAAATCCATAGAAGAAACTATATAAGAAGAGTATGAAGATCCTATTGAAGAAGTCACATGTCTTCTAGAAAACCAAAATGAAGAAAAGGAACAACTTGATCATCTGATGCAACCATGTGAGACCATTGATTCAGAAACTATACCTAAGACCAAGAAATGACCAGCTTGGATTGAAGCTACCCTACAAGAACCATAAAGACTCAAGGACACAAGTGGGACCTTCAGAAAAAGTAAGAAGCCCAAAATATTCTCCAACTATGCATCATGTATGGAAAAGATTCTAGACGAAGAACCTACCATGTTTGAAGAGGCAGTTCAGAAGAAACATTGGAAAGAAGCCATGACAGAAGAACACCAGACCATCATGAAAAATGATGTATGGGAAATTGTTCCTAGACCTAAAGAAAAATCAGTAGTAACTTCAAAATGGGTATATAAGATCAAGCATGCAGTAGATGGAAGCGTGGATAAATATAAAGCAAGGCTCGTAGCTAGAGGGTTTTCCCAAAAGGAGGGAGAAGACTATGACAAAACATTTGCTCCGATTTCCAGATATACTTCCATTAGAGCTATCATGTCTCTTTCTGCTTCCATGGGATGGAGTCTACATCAGATGGATGTAAAGAAAGCTTTCCTCAATGGATCAATCGAAGAAGAAGTATACATTGAACAACCTCAAGGGTTTGAAGTACATTCCAGAAACACTCATGTTTACAGACTAAAGAAATATTTATATGGACTCAAGCAAGCTCCAAGAGCTTGGTATGTCAAAATAGACAGCTACCTAATGAGACTTGGTTTCTCCAAAAGTCATGCAGATCCAAATATTTACTACAAAGTCGTGAACAATGCACCTGTGATTATACTGCTATAAGTCGACGATCTATTCCTAACAAGTGAAGAGCTCATCCAGTGAAAAAAGGAACTAGCTTATGAGTTTGATATGAAATATCTTGGTCTCATGCATTACTACTTGGGACTAGAAGTATGGCCGAAGCATGGTGAACTATTCCTTGGACAAGGAAAGTACACAATAAATATTCTTCAGAAGTTTGGAATGGTGGATTACAAATCCATGGATACTCCTATGACCACATATATAAGAAAAATAAGAGACTCATATTCTGATCTAGTAGATCCATCACTCTATCGACAATTGATTGGGTCATTGAGGTATTTGATAAATACTCAAATAGACATTTTCTTTGCCGTGAACACACTAAGCCAGTTCCAGGTAGAACCTAGACATGAGCATTGGATAGCTACAAAGCATGTTCTAAGATATATTCGTGGGACACTAAACTATGGTTTAAGATATACCGCATCCAGTGATATACAACTTCATGGATTCACAGATTTAGATTGGGAAGGAAGTGCAGAAGACATAAAGAGTACTTCAGGGATGTTTTTCAGCTTGGGCTCCGCTATGATATCTTAGGGCTACCGGAAACAAAAGTTTGTCACACTCAGCATAGCAGAAGAAGAATATATCACAGCATGTGAGGCATGTACAGAAGCAATATGGCTAAGAAATCTAATCTCCAGATTATTTGATCAGGTTCCAGATTCGACCATAATACACTGTGACAATCAGAGTTGTATAAGGCTATCAGAACACCCATTGTTTCATGAATGGTCGAAACCCATTGAGATCAAATACTAATTTATTCAACATAAAGTCCAAGAAGGATAAGTAAAGCTCCAATATATCCCCATATATGAGCAGAGCATATATCCTGATAAAGCCTCTGTCTAGAATAAAGTTTGCATATTTCCGAGACAATTGGGGATCGTGGAAATAACTCCCTTAGTTGAAAGGGAAGAAATGACTCTCCAGGTTAGGAGGGAGCACTAACATATCATTGAATTGAGGATAGTCATTTTCAAGTTTGAAAAATGGTCCAACTTGGGTAGTCCCTTTCCAATTCAGAAAGTGGTTTGAGATTTCTAATGGACAGGCATTTTCCAACTGAGAAAATGGTCCAGATCGAACGGTCATTTTCATAATGAAAATGGTTCGATGGATTGTTGATGTACCATAGACAGTGATTTTTCATTATGGTTAACATGGGGAATGGTCTAGGACAGTCTCTCTTCTTGAAGGTCACTCTTAATAGTGGTCAAGAAGACTGGTCTGCCTCGCCGAACAGTCATTCTTTCGAAGCTCACAGTTGTGAGCAGTTTCGAAGAATGGTCTGTTTTGGAGGTTGGTGCAAGACAATAATTTCCTTAGGAAATGATCTGGACATTCATTCCCTAGGGAAGATTCATTCTCTCTAGGTTTCACTTTATTTAGTGCCGGAGGAATGGCCCAGATAGGTGAATCGTCCAGGTTCAGCAATCAGGGACAGACATTCCCTAGGGCAGACTCATTCTCTTCAGGCTGCACTTTGTTTAGTGTCGGAGGAATGGCCCAGGATAGGGAATGGCATAGGATCATAAATCAGGACAATTATTCTTCCTTTCTTGAGAAGAATAGTCTAGATAGCCCATCATTAATGTTCTACTCTGAGGACATATGCTCTTCCATATCTCACAGATGTGAGTGGAATAATGGCCCAGATGATTCAGTTTATATCATAACAATTTTTTTTGTGCAGGTTGATATCAGATGATTTTTATGGAGACTGTATTTCTCCAGACAATAGAGTTATGCTACTATGGTGGATATGTTCCACTGTTTGTGACTATGTGTCACGGATTAAGTAGTTGTGTACTACTATGGATAAACACACTTGTGTTCTATCAGTTGACATTGTACCAGTTGTCATGGATAATAATGGATAGTAATGATGATGCTCATGATGCTACCAGTTGAATGGTTTGTTTGTGCTCAATACCATTATCAGTTATACCTCCCTAGCTAGGAGGGAGTGATGCTATTATGGTATCTTCGGCAGGTATCAACCTCCATTGTGACCTTTGAAAAGATTAGAATATTATGGAAGCAAGAAAAGAATTGAATGTAACCCTAGAAGAGATGTCGGGTAAGAGAGATAATTAATATGAATTGATTAGTATCCAGAATGAGAAGTCATCCCAGGCAGTCTACCAGATCTAGTATAAATAAAGGGCACCATTCTTCACTTTACACACAACTCTCAAAATCATAGAGAGACACTTGTGTGCACTTCAGTCTGGCAATCTTGTGTGCAAGTCTTGGAGAAGGTGTTGCCGCCATTTATTAAGCCATTGTTTCTATCATTTTTGGGTTGGACTCTCTTATCAGCTTTGGTTACTTCTTGCTTGGTGCATTAGCCTTTCTTGGCTATTGGTTTGCTACCAGGATTCTTCTCTCTGTCAAGGTCAAGGTGCTTGGAGGGTGGCTTCGGCCTATGGTTGGGTGACAAAAGTGATATTTTATATGGTTAAAAGAGCACATTCTAACAGAGGAAACCTATAGAGGGGGTTCACTATGACCTGACTAGGTAACCCAAGCTTCTTTGTTCGAGTATGAAATTTGCGAATATTCAGATATTCCCTTTAATTTTGATTTCAAGGAAAATAAGTTAATGAGGAAGACTTGGTGGTTGAGAAACCAACCACCCTCCATGAATACAGGTATGGGAAATCTAGCTAGGACACTTGAAACTTCCAGCCACAAGTACAACAATGTACCAATTTTGCAGCCCCAAATTGACCCATGGGTTACCCTCTAATAGAAGGAAGGAGACACATTGAGAACCTTCCCAAGGGGTTACATGCAGGGGATGCATGAATGGAAAAAGGAGAGAATAGGGGGAGGCATGAAAGGGAAGAACACGAGGAAAAGAGATCAAAAGAGCTCTGAATATTGGGTTAGAGAGCCAAAAAACCCAACCTCAGTTGTAAAGGGTGCAATGTTGTTGTTGGGAATGTATCTGATAAACCTCGCAAAGGCACTGAGATAGGTGGTTATGAGAAAATATGAACTAAGAGTAGTGTGACTGAGAGTAACTTTCACCTATCAATCTCCCTGAGAATTTGAGAGAGACTCCTTGGTTGTATCATGGCTTGGCAAGGGAGTGGCCAAAGTGCTAAGAGTGAATGCATCTGAGCCTACAATTGGGTGGAAAGGTGAACACCCATAGTCAGTTGGTTGTCTACAATCATACAAGCATATAAGTATTCCTTATACTATGTGTGATTGAACTGTAATGTATGGTTGGATACATGTCTTTGCATGCATGGATGGTTATATCCTCTAATTGTACTAAAAAATAGTCATACATGTTAACAGATTGAATTATTATAATTATTGTAAGTCTATGTGCTTGAAATAATTATGAAGTTGCACATATGATTTCATAACTGAATATGAGCATTATGTAATGAGTCTAAGATAAAGAAAATGAGCTTGATTTCATGGGTTATGCATGCACATGGAAACATCCATCGTCGAAATGCACTTCTTGTGAAAGAAAACTAGATCCATAAGTAAAAAAATGAATGAAAAATGTTGAGTATGAATGATGAGACTCAACAGCCATTGATTCCCAAGCTAGAGTAAATCTCAGCCATCCAAAGACAATCTAGTCCAGTCGGTAAAAATCCCTACTTAATGATGATTTAATCTCAACTGTCATATTTGAGTGTCGATCGATCTCAACCATCGAGTTTTGTAACCTAGATCAGGAGGGAGTTCCACGACCCATGGAATTGGAGAATCGAACCCCGAATGATTTTTAATTCCAAACCATTTGTAAGTATCGATATGCGATATTCGGGGACCAGGGTTCCAGTCCTTGGTTTCATGCCTTGTTACATAATCACGAGAGAGAAAGAGAGTGACATCATGTGCAATGTATTGCGCCAGCCTAGTAGACAAGAGGTTAAGGGAATGACACTTGGAAGTGTTTGATTAGTCGGTGGATCAAGTGTGGGGAAAAACTAGGTGTGGAGGCCTCAAATTTACTCCCCTAAATCCTTAGTTGTAGGATCTTGAAGCTAAGAGATTTTATTCGTAGTTATCTATGAAGAAAAGTCCTTAGGACCTCGGACCATGGGAAATTTTAGTGTATAGGAGACCTGTAAAGAGTTTCGATCTTGATGTCCTTGGTCATCTAATGGTGATTCATGTCCACACGAGGGACAAATATCCACCGTAGATCTTGTAGTAAAGGATTGGGAGTTGTAATCTCGATATTAACCTAGTTAATCATTTTTTAATCACTAAGATTATGTTAATTAATCATATCATAATCCTTAGGATGTTGGGAACCATAGATTTCTCATAATATGGTGATTACCATAATTAATCATGATATTTCCTTAACTATCTCATAATCACGGATGATGGAACTCATGTATTTTTAATCTACAAGAGGTTTGTAAGGGGTCTAGGTCTCGACGTCCTCTATTACTTGGTGGCTCCATTGTCGTAACGTGAGTGGTGCCATGTCTCATGAAATTTTCTCATATTTGGACAAAGATCTAGGTGGAAAATGAATGCCACATGTTGAGTGATACGAGTGCCACAGCTCATGCCAGGTTGCATGACTAGATAGGGCCACATGTCCCAAGATGCCAACTATATCTTGGATCTCGGGCATCAAGAGATTTTGGGAACTAGGACTTACGAAAATGGTTGATAACCCATGCCCAAAATATACAATATGATGTTGGATGAGGTCATTCAATGAATAGGAAGTCGACAAGTGTCAATTCCATGTTCGGAGAACCTTGGGTGTTGCGATGACATGTACATCTAGGCCAGCGCCATGAGTCACGTCAAGTCATATGGTGCCATGACATGTCATTTCATGGGCATGCCATGTAGAGCCTATGTGTCGAGTATGAAACACGTGGGACATAGAGCCACATGGCAGTATGGATCCATTTTGGTCAATAAAGGCCCAAAAATTTCAAAGGGCTATAACTTTTGATCTATAGCTTCGTTTTGAGCAAACTTACAATCGTTGGAAATCTCTCAGCGAGAAGAAGATGATGTTGTCCTTTTAAAGGGATTTGAATAATTTTAGTAAAAGAGAAAATTTAATACCCCATACCTTAAAAGGGTACTTATGGGGTTGGGTGTGCTACAATAACACACCTGACATCAGCACCACAAAAATATTTTTTCTCTTATACCACTTGAAACATACCGAGATCAACAACCAGAAATTTATTTCTTGGTGTTTATTTGATATCAATATGTAATGTACCTTGAATAGAAAACCCAAAATGATTTACTCAGATATTGATCTGTAACATACCTATTGCTTGAGTACTTCCAAATTCTCCTTCTTGGATTGGTTTTGAATTTATGTTCAATTCTTTTAATTCAATAAAAATGAAACCAACACATGCAATAATCAAGAAACATGCTAAACCATAAAAGAAATGAATAATATGCAATGCACCACATTAACAACAAGCATGCACTTTATAAATACATATATTAAAGATAATAATACACACCGAAATATAAATTACACAGAAAACATAGAAATCACTTATCATTAATTAAACCATTCACCAATTAGTTGCAAACATCAGTTGTTCCACCCAACCATAGACATTATTGTTCCAAATCTCAATAGAAGGTCACCCCTGAGCTAAGGATATGAATCCAAAAGGATGGGTCCTAGGCCAACTCTAATACACACAGTTGTTAACTACCAAGATCTCATGGTTTTCCCAACCACAAAACAATCATAGTTTACCAGCTCTCTTTCCCTTCAGCCTGCACAATCCAAAGAAATGAACCCCTTTGTCTACAATGTAGTCCCTCGAGTTGTTCCAATTATTTTCCAGGGCTCCATTTCTATTGGTCAGGAATCTCAATGTTGGAAACTCCAAGGATTCTCAATTGTGGACAATTCTCTCACAACTTTCATCATTCTCATGCACACATGCATCTATTCCCTTTTGGAAAAATCAATAAATCCTTACACCCATCTAGCAATGGATATCTAGATCTAGCCATTCGTTTTTGTTCCATACCCAACACAAGAATGAGCAAAAGTGAATGAGGAACCCAATGATTGAGAAACCCAAGATTATTGATCTAAATTATGATCAACAAATGAATGAGCAACCCAAAATGATTGAGCTAAGTTATGATCAACAAATGAA